>ML806729.1:307261-369090 GCA_009831015.1 Picea engelmannii
TGTTGGGATTCTCCCATATTGCATGGGCCCTTAGCCAAGTGACCAAGGGTGGTGGTAGGGAAAAATTCACATGGGGGAAGGCACAACAACAAGCATTTGATGATATGAAGCATCACTTGTGCTAAGCTCTAGTACTCTCCTTACCCTTTATGAAAAAACCATTCGAGATTGATATTGATGCATTCAAATATGTTGTGGGTGCATTTCTCACTCAACACAGTCATCCAATAACATACCATAGTGAGACACTCTCAGATATCATCCGAAAATACCCCACCTATGACAAGGAAATGTATTCCATTGTGCAATCATGTTGTCAATGGAAACATTACATTCTGAGAAAGGAGACAATCATCCACACTGATCACAAGCCTCTGTAGTTCATACAGACACAAGGGTAGTTGTAGAACAACATCCATCAAAAGTGGTCCACATACTTGCAATAGTTCCATTTAAACATCAAGTATAATATAGGGAGCACAAATCATGTCGTTGACTTCCTTAGTCGACCTCCTTTGGCTGCACTCACCACCGTACTCCATTCCTATGGGCATGAGGCATCTGAGTGGCCCCAAATTTATCAACAAGATCCTGACTTCGACACCACCTACCATATCTTGGCTACAGTCATGAATGTCACTAATTTTCACATTCAGGATGGAATATTATGAAATCTGGGCCATCTTTGTGTTCTTGAAAGTGAGCATGCAAAGATGATTTTGGAGGCTCACTACAGTAAGATGGCAGGACATTTTTGCATGGAGAAAACTGTCCATTCTACATAAACATTTTTATTGGCCGAAACTTCGATAAGACGTTAGAAAGTATATCATATATTGCACTGTTTGTGCCATTTCCAAGCTAGCCATCAAGAAGTAAGGCTTACACACCCCTCTTCCTACTCCTGAGAGGCCTTGGGAATCCATCTCGATGGATTACATGTCTGGCCTTCCGTCCACCAAGAAAGGAAATGATTGTGTATTTGTGGTGGTTGATCGGTTTTCGACAGGGATGATTTTAAGGATGTAAATTTATTTTAAAATGTAGAAACCTTGGTGAATCTTACTAATCCTTCATATGCCAACTATAAATGTTTGGCGATATTTTTGTAAAAATATTCAAATTTATAAGGACTTTATATAGTTTTTATAAAGTTTTGACGATTTTAAAGGTAAAATAATTTTATCCTATAGAATTTGGGCGAATCATTTTTAAAATAACGAATCTCATTTTTGGAAAAACCATGGAAAATTAGCCCATGAGCGAAATTTAGCCCCTAAAATCATCCTTGGTTTTCGAAGATGGCCATTCTCACATCCTGCAAGAAGAGCATCACAATAGCATATACTGCTCATCTCTTCTTCGAATGAGTGCGGGTCCTTTGGGATACCACAAACCATCATCTTCGATCAGGAAAATAGGTTCCTCAACACATTTTGGTCAAGTCTTTGGTCACTGTTGGACACCAAGCTCACAAAATCCACTTCCTTCCATTCTCAAACCTATGGCCAAACATAGGTCGTCAATCGGATGACTGTGTGCATCCTACACATGTATAAATCTAAGAATATGTGTGCATGGGATGAGAGTCTTCCCTATGTTCAACACAACTACAACATGCCTCTTCATATCTCCACCAACCATAGCCCATTTCATGTGAGGCTAAGATTTCAACCCTTGGGTCCCATTGATGTTGCACTACCTCTTGCAACCAAACAAGAATAATCTTCTCATGTTTTGTTTGAGGCTGGCAAAGACACCAGATTCATTGAGAGGATTCAACATATCCATTAACAGGTCCATGATATTTTGCAGAAATCCAATGCTAAGTACAAGCATTGCCATGATCAACACTAGGTACTGCACCAGTTTCAGGTGGGAGACAAGGTTTGGTTACATTTGTAGAAAGAGTTCCTCAGAGGGCCCCATCATAAGCTCTTCCCACTTCACTATGGGCCTTAAACTATCATCAATGATGTAGGTAGAAATGATTTTGAGCTCAACACTCCACCCTTCCTTGGCTTACACCCAATGTTCAATGTGGGCCTCCTTCGACCATATTTTCCACCATTATTGGAAACCTCAGAGCTCATAGAACAGTTGACACAAAAATAGCTCAGCCTTGACTGCATAGAATAGGAATCCATTGATCAGATAGTGGAAAGACAGGTCAAGGTCACTCTCCAACAAAGGAGACATATTTATTGGGTTGTCAAGGTAGGGAAACTGCTACACCAAGACAAGTGGCCCACCTAAGGCCAAATTCAACATAAGTTTCCTCACCTAATGGGGGAACTCATTTAAATGGAGACCATTACTTCCTAAGGGGGGAGGACTAATCCAGGTGGATATTTGTGGCCACCCACCTATTCCAACTGGCTCCTCTTGACAATTTTTTAGTTCAACATGTTCTTCTATAATTCTTTGTAATTGCGGGTTCTACACTTCTGGGCTTGTCTGAAGCCCTACACAACTTCCAGGTGAATATTGGAGGCCTCCCATCTAATCCAAATGGCTTATTTTGGAAGGTTTCATGTCAGTACATATTTTTGTACTTCCACGACCATTTTGGGCCCCTAAATAGTGTTTTTTTTGGCTTTCCACAGTCAAACTATAGATGAAGTCAGAGTTTGAAGGTATATTGTGTAGTTCTCAAAAATACCTTCCAACGGGCTATCACGCGCCTAAAACATAGGTCGTATGCAAAAGTTACGACCTAGGGAAGTTGAGGTACCAACTTACTCATCGGGGCCCACGTAACTTTTGGCGTTTCATCTACTAGGGTTAGGTTTTTGGATGTCTAGGGTTTTGGAATTCATAAGTAATTTAAAAAATGCCTCTAGAGTCTCATTGCAATCATTCTTCTTAGACTAATGCACATAGCAGCCACATCTCTTCTCAGATATAGCTACCACCATTCAAGCAAGTTGTTTTCAGTTCTGCAGTTTTACAGTTTCAACTTATTTCATTTATTCAATATAATTTATTGTTCACTCGATATATGTTGTTGTTATCCATATCTCTGTGTTTTTGAATTCAATCTATTATTCATTTCATTCCACTCATAAATCTGGATCAGATTAGGACAATATCCTTTAATAAGGAGTCACTTCCTCCCATGTTAGTGAGAGATGTCTTGTATGTTCTAGGCTTGAAAAAGAACATGATATCAATGTCTACCATTGAGGAAAAGGGTTGTGAGATGGTGTTCCATGATGGGTAGATACTCATGTATCCAAAGGGATCCATTATCACTCCAGCCAAAGTTATTGGGATTATACATGAGAAGCTATATAATATTACATTTCAGCTAGTTAGAGCATTGATACACAATACCGACAATAGTGACTTATGTGAGCTATGGCATAGGAGGATGGCCCATTTGCACCATGGGGACTTGATAGTATTGAGAGAGATTGTTACCGGGGTACGAGATTTCAATACAAAGCTCCAAGATGTGTACAAGGGGTGTGCTAAGGAAGTACACCAAGACTACTTTTCCAAGCAGTGACATCAGGGTAGCGGGTATACTTGAATTGATACATTCTAATGTATGTGGTTCGAATTGTTTTGTCTCATTGAGTGGATATAAGAACTATTTTACATTTATCGATGACTTATTCAGGAAGACCTCAAAGGGTATAATGAGACCTCAAAGGATATTTTTGTGGTATAATGAGACCTCAAAGGATTTTCACATAAACATTCCCTCCTTGAGGAAGACAATTGTGAGGCAGGATGTGAAATTTGAGGAGGACATATAGTTTAGGAGGTCAATAGGTTTTGAGTAGGTTGAGCAACAAACTCCTTAGATTCAAGTGATTTCACCACATTGTGCAGGATCACAGAGTTCACAATCACCAATTTCAAGGTCACATGTTCACAGGTGACAGGGTCACAAGATACAAGTCCCCAGGGTACAGGTTCCTAGGTTATTGGTTCACAGATGACCACAAGTACATATTATTTATGAGATGACTTCAGGGAAGAGAAAGCCAAAATGGATTCAAGAGACCTTGAAGGAAGCTCAATAATCTGTGGGGAATCCCAAGAGGGTTGTCAGGAAGAGAGAGGTGCTAGAAAGGTTTTCTATCTATTTAGTTATGGGTGGTAGCATCAGTGAGTCCAAGCCTTCCACATTTGAGGAGGAAACAGACCAATAGTTCTAGAAGGCTCGTTTTGTGGCTATAGGGTTCTCACAGGTAGAGGGAGTTTATTACGATGAGACCTCCGCACTAGTTTCTAGATATACTTCGATGAGGGAAATGATATCCATTGTAGCAGAGATGGGTTGGAAGATCCACCAGATGGATATGAAAACCATAATTTTTAATGGAATCATATAGGAGGAGGTTTACATTGAGCATCCATAGGGATTTGAGGTGCATGAGAGAGAGTCACATGTGTGCAATTTGAAAAATGTGTTGTATGGACTCAAGTCGGCTCCCATATCTTGGTACTTTAGGATTGATACTTGCAACAACTGGGTTTCGAGAAGACTGAAGTGGATCCTAATCTTTACTACATTGTGGTTGGTGAGGATCCTTTTATTCTTGTTTTATATGTTGATGATATTTTAATTACAAGGGAAAATAGAAACATAGTTGGTTGTAAGCAAATTCTTTCTTCGGAGTTTGAGATGAAAGATATTGGGATGCTCCATTATTTATTGGGGTTGGAGGTTTGGCAGGAACCATGCCACATTTTTTTGGGGAAGGGAAAGTATGCAGTTGACATTCTGAAGAGATTTTAGATGAAGGATTATAGGCCTATGTCAATACCCATGATTACCAATTGGAAGAATATTAATGCTTCTGACTTCGTGTCGGTTGATCCCACTATATATCATTAGTTGATATGCTTGTTGATGTATTTGGTCAACACTAGGCCAACTATTTGTTTTGTTGTCAACACTCTTTGTCATTTTATGGTGAATCCCAAGAGAGTGCATTGGGTGGCAGAAAAACATGTGCTCAGGTATCTACAGAGCACAATGGATTAGGGTTTGTACTATGTGAGAGGGGATGGAGTCGGTTTCACAAGATACACAGACTTAGATTGGGTAGGATGTGTTGTTGAGTTGAAAATACCTCAGGGTGTTATTTTAGACTGGGTTCAACAGTTGTTTCATGGTTTAGTTGGAAACAAAATCTAGTGGCACTGAGTTGTATTGAGGTAGAGTACATGGAAACTAATCAAGCAAGTTCTGAGGCCATATGGTTTCACAAGTTATTGGTTTGATTATTTGGTCAAGAGTTGAGGACTACGGTGATTTACTGTGAAAATCATAGTTTCATAAAACTCTAAGAGAATTTGTTTTCTTATGACAGGTCAAAACATATTGAGATACAATATCACTTCATTTGCGACTACATCCAGAGAGGGGAAGTTGTACTTTAGTACATATCCACAGATGAGAAGGTAGAAAATATTCTCACAAATACTTTAGGGAGAGATAAGTTTGTCTAGTTCAAAGATAAGTTGGGAGTGGTGAGTAGCACCTTCCTCTGTAAGAGGGAGTGTTAAAATTTGTACCTAGGACAAGTGTTTCCCACATAAGCTTGGTGTCTAGCATGTGGGTAAATGTTCAAAAGTGGTCCTTAGAACATTAAGTTTATGAGATATAAAGTTAAGGTGAATTTTTGAGCATATTAAATGAAAAGGGTGACTTAAGTGACTTAAGTTGTGATAAAGTGACTTTAAATAGAAATCGAAAATCTAGATGGCCTATGATTTAAGAAGAAGAGGGGAGATTTTGGATCTGCAAACTCCTCACAACCAAAGTAGGGTAAAGGAGACCCTAACCCAAAAAACAAGGATAGAGAGAATATGGCCATTCTTAGGACAGTCAGTCCAAGCCACAACACAAGAAGGGTAATGATAAATCAAAGGACACAGGAAGGCGGTGTGAATACCATAAAATCCTTTGGCACAACACCAAATAATGTCGCTCCAAGCAGTCATTAGTGGTCGAGATGAAATATTTTGATTCAGAGGCAGATTCAGACTCTGAATCAAATCCAGAAGGAGGGAAGCAGATTATCAATGCCAAACATAGCACCACTATTGCTACCACCAAATTCCAACCAAGTGAACGAGAAGAACCAGAGGAAGGGGAATGCCTCTTTCACTCACATATGTGGGTAAAGGGGGCCTTGCTTCATTTCATTTTCGATAGCAACAGTCAGAAGAACCTGATCTCAACAGAGGTCATCAAGTGGCTGGATCTACCGAGGACACTGCACCTGTAGCCCTACACCATTGGCTGGATTTTCCAAGGAATACATCTTTGTGTTAGACAATAGTGTCATCTTCCCTACAACATAAATCCCTTCAAAGACGAGGTATTGCGTGATATTTCTCCCCTTGAATTTTGTGATGTTCTTTTAGGAAAACCATATTTGTGGAAGCGACATGCCGTGTATGAGTCTAGACCCCACAATTTTGTTATTACTTTGGGTAGACAATTGTATAGGATACTAGAGGTAGCATTGCCTATCACTATTTCTTTAATCTCTACTAAGCAATGCAGTAAGGTTATTTCATAGACCAAGAAGTTCTTCTTCTTTATGGTCCATGCTCACAATAAGAAGAAGGTCATTTCCACATCCATGGCCTATACAGAGAGCCTCTCTTTGCAGCATAAGCAAGTGTACGAGATCATGGCAGAGTACATAGACATCTTCTCCTCACTCGTCGGGGTACCGACAGACTTCCAAGTCAAGCATACAATTGATCTAACCCTCGGTGCACCTATGCCAAATGGACTAGTCTATAGTCACTCATTGATGGAAAATGATGAAATCAAGTGTCAGATATAAGAGTTGCTTCAAAATAGGCACATCAGTGCCAACTCCTCCCCTTGCAGAAGCATGATTGTACTGGTGCAGAAGAAATACGGGACCTGGCGAATCTGCATTGATTACAAAGAATTAAACAAAATCACAGTCAAGAACCGGTACCCATTTCCTTGAATTGATAAACTTCTTGACCAACTCAAGGGGGCAAAGTTCTTCAGCAAGATTGACCTAAAGTTTGGCTACCAGAAGGTTACATCGAACCGACTGATGTATGGAAGACAACTTTCAAAATTATAATGGTTGGTCATGCCCTTTGGCTTAACAAATGCATCAACCACTTTCATGAGGTTGATGGATGATGTCTTGAGACCCTTCACCAAATATTTTTTGGTGGTATATCTAGATGAAATCCTCATCTTCAGTAGAACTTGGTAGGAGCACATGCAACATATTCAACATATTTTTAGCACTCTACAACACCACAAGCTATATGCCAACATGGAAAAATTCTTCTTTGGCATGAACATGATCCAATACTTGGGCTACATTGTTGATGATCACGAGGTACATGTGGATCTAGCTAAGATCCAAGTCATCCGTGATTGGCTAGCCCCAATCACACTAACCGAGCTTTGAAGCTTCTTGGGACTTTCCAAATTCTACCGATGGTTCATGTTGGGATTCTCCCATATTGCATGGGCCCTTATCCAAGTGACCAAGGGCAGTGACAAAGAAAATTCTACATGGGGGAAGGAACAACAACACGAATTTGATGATATGAAGCATTGCTTGTGCTAAGATCCAGTACTCTCCTTACCCGATCTGCAATAATTGTTCTATATTGAGACTGATGCATCTGAATATTCTATAGGTGCATTTCTCACTCAGCATGATAATCTAGTAGCATACCATAGTGAGACACTCTTAGATATTGTCCGAAAATACCCCACCTATGAAAAGGAAATGTATTCCATTGTGAAAGTTTGTCTTCAATGGAAAAATTACATTCTAGGAAATGATACAATCATCCACATTGATCATAGGCCTCTACAGTTCATACATATGCAAGGGAAGTTGCAGAACGACCGCCATCAAAAGTAGTCCACATACCTGCAACAGTTCCATCTCAACATCAAGTATAATATAAGGAGCACAAATTGTGTCGTTGACTGCCTTAGTTGACCTCTCATGGATACACTCACCACCGTGCTCCATTACTGTGGGCATGAGGCATTTGAGTGGCCCCAACTTTATCAACGAGATCTTGAGTTCGACACTACCTATCAGCTCTTGGGTAGAGTCGTGAATGTCACCAATTTTCACATTCAGGATGGAATATTATTCCATCTGGGCCATCTCTGTGTTCCTGCAAGTGAGTGTGCAAAGATGATTTGGGAGGCTCACTATAGTTGGATGGCAGGACATTTTGGCATGGAGAAAACTGTGGTCGTTCAATAGAAATTTTTTTATTGGCCAAAACTTTGACAAGACATCAACAAGTATAGCATATATTTCACTGCCTATGCCATTGCTAAGCCAAACATCAATAAGAAAGGATTATACACCCCTCTTACTACTCCCAAGAGGCCTTCGGAATCCATCTCGATGGATGACATGTCTGGTCTTTCATCCACCGAGCAAGGAAATGATTGCGTATTTGTGGTGGTTGATCGGTTTTTGAAGATGGCCATTCTCACAGCCTGCAAGAAGAGCATCGCATCAGGAGATACTACCAAGATATTCTTTGAACGAGTGTGGGTCCATTTTGGCATACCACAGACTATCATCTCCAATCAGGAAAACAGGTTCTTTAGAACATTTTGGTTGAGTCTCTGGTCATTGTTGGACACCAAGCTCACTAAATCCACTGTCTTCCATCCTCAAACTGATGGGCAAACAAAGGTCGACAATCAGATCATTTTGAACATCCTACACATGTATAACTCTAAGCATCCATGTACATGGGATGAGAGTCTTCCTTATGTTCAACAAAACTACAACAAGGCTCTCCATAGCTCCACCAACCATAGCCCATTTCAGGTTTCACTACCTCTTGCAACCACACAAGAATAATATTCCCATGTTTAGTCTAAGTCCGAAAAAGACACCATATTCATTGAGCAGATTCAACACATCCGTTAACAGGTCCATGATATTTTGCAGAAAGCCAATGCTAAGTACAAGAAACACCATGATCAACACTGAGTACCACACCAGTTTCAGGTGGGAGATAAGTCTAGTTACATTTGCAGAAAGAACACCTCACATGGCCCCATCAAAAGCTCTTCCCACTTTGCTATGGGCCTTAAACTATCACCAAGGATGTGGGTAGAAAAGATTTTAATCTCAACACTCCACCCTTCCTTGGCTTGCACCTAGTGTTCAATGTGGACCTCTTTCGACCATATTTTCCACCATTATTGGACACCTCAGAGCTCACAGAAAAGTTGATACCAACAGAGCTCAAACCTGGCTGCATGGAATAGGAATCCATTGATCAGATAGTGGAAACACAGGTCAAGGGAACTCTCCAACAGAGGATACATATTTATCGGGTTGTCAAGGCAGGCATCTCCAACACAAAGGCAAGTTTCTCACCTGGGGCCAAGTTCAACAAAAAATTCCTCAATGGATAGGGGAACTCAATGCAATGGATACCATTTCTTCCTAAGGGGCGAGGATTGATCTAGGTGGATATTTGTGGCCACCCACCTATTCCAACTGGCTCCTCTTAACAGTTTTTTAGTTCAACATGTTTTTGTGTAATTCTTTGTAATTGTGGATTCTACAATTATGGGGTTGTTTGAAGCCCTACACGGATTCCAGGTGGAGATTGGTGGTTGTCCATCTAATCCAAACGGTGTATTTTGGAAGGTTTCATGTCAGTACATATTTCTGTACTTAAAGGGCTATTTTGGGGCCCTAAAAAGTGTTTTTATGGCTTGCCACAGTCAAGCTATAGAAAAGATCAGATTTTGATGACATAATGTGTAGTTATCAAAAAGAAATTTTCAACGGGCTATCACATGCATAAAACGAAGGTCGTATGAAAAAGTTACGACCTTGCGAAGTTGAGGTACCAACTTACCCATCGGGGCCCACATAACTTTTGGTGTTTCATCTCTGAGGGTTAGGTTTTTAGATGTATAGGGTTTTGGAATTCATAAGTAATGTTAAAAAGGCCTCAGACATATGTGTGTAACAACCACATCTCTTCTCAGATATAGCTACCACCATTCGAGCAAGTTTTTTTCAGTTTTTCAGTTTTACATTTTCATCCTATTTCATTTATTCAATAGAAGTTAGTTTTCATTGGATATCTGTTGTTGTTCTCCATATACCCGTGTTTTTGTATTCATTCTGTTATCCATTTCATTCCACTCATAAATACAGATCATATTAGGACAACATCCTTTAAGAGGGAGTCACATCCTCCCATGTTAGTGAGAGATGTATTGTATGTACCAAGCTTGAAAAATAACATGATATCAATGCCTACCATTGATGACAAGGGTTATGAGGTGGTGTGTCATGATGGGAAGGTACTCATGTATCCAAAGGGATCCATTATTACTTCAGCCAAAGTGATTGGGATTAGACATGAGAAGCTATATAGGCTTATGCTTCATCCATTTAGAGCATTGATACACAACATTGACAACAATGACTTATGTGAGCTATGGAATAGGAGGATGGCCCATTTTCACCATGGGGCTCTGAGAGTATTGAGAGAGATTGTTACTGGGGTACGATATTTCAATACAAAGTGTCAGGATGTGTACAAGGGGTGTGCATTAGGGAAGTACACCAAGACTACTTTTCCAATCAGTGACAACAGGGTAGCAGGTATACTTGATTTGATACATTCTAATGTGTGTGGTCCGATGTCTTTTGTCTTGTTGAGTGGATATGAGTACTATGTTACATTTATTGATGACTTCTCCAGGAAGACCTAGATTTTCTTCATGAAGACCAAAGGATAGGTCTTCAAGTGGTTCCAAGAGTTCAAATCTCTTGTGGAGAACCAAACATGTAATAAAATCAAGGTGTTGAGATTAGATAATGGGGTTGAGTATACCTCCAATGAATTCAATGATTTCTGTGCAAAATAAGTAATTAAAATAGAGTTGACATTTCCTTTCAACTCGTAGTAGAATGAGGTTGTAGAAAGGAATACCAAGGCCATAGTTGGGGTTGTGAGAACCATGCTACATGATCATGGGCTACCATTCTTTCATTGGGTTGAGGCATGCAAAACTATAGTTTATCTGTAGAACAAGAGTCCACACAAAGTATTGGGGAAAAAGACTCATGAGGAGGATTTCTTTGGGAAGAATCCCAAGGTTAGACACTTTAGGATATTTGGGTGCCTAAATTATTCACATGTCCCTTCAGAGGAGAGGAAAAATCAAGAACCCACGATAGAAAAGGGTATTTTTGTTAGGTGTTGGATGCAGGCCTAGCCAGGAAGAAAGTCTATTTTTGGAGGAAAAGCATGCAAAAGACAGCTGGAAGGAAAAGTAGCATGTGTAAACGAAGCAGGTGAAGAGCGCATGGAAGGAAGACCTAATGATGCCAGGGTTAGGGTTTTTTTAATGCATTGTAATGGTTGGTGAGCCGAGGATATAAATAAGTAGTACTAGGCGAATAGTAGGGACAACACTAGGGAGAGACAGAAAGAGAGAGACTTGTAGAACTGTATGAGTCATTAATATAGTGAGCTAGAGAAGGAGTAATCAACTCGACCACGAGGGTTAGATCACAAGTTGAGGATCCTAGTGCGATCTAGTCAGCCTCACAGGGATTGAGGAGCCTGTGGGAGGGAGGAAGAGCTAAGATTGTAACCACACACGACGTTATATATTTATAAACTATAATAAAATCTAGAGAGAATTTTTTTTTGGATGTATCCTGGGAGTGCGTGAACCACGGTAAGATTTTGTTATGGGAATGAATGAATGCATATTTGTGTCTGATTAATTGATGATTGATTATATGAATGAAGCCACTAACTAGATTTGGTATTCCACAAGCATACATATAATGAATGTTATAACTAGATGATCGAATTGAATGAATAAATTTTATAGAGCACAACCTCAGATCTCACTCAGTCTTAGGTTGCAAACACCTGAGTATTGCAGCCACCCATAGAGCTATCTTGGGTGAGACTACACAATAAACTATGTGTGTTGCGCCGCCTTCTGGTTTACCAGAGGGGTTGATAGTTTTAAAGGGATTTTGTTGGGAAGATTTTGAAATTTGAACCAGGGTCACTCTAGGATTGTAAAGAGGAATTCGAATAAAGAACCCCATGTACGCTAGACTCAAATACAGGCTTAGAAAACTGGCAAAAAATGTTACACGAAGTCTCCACAAGAATATGCACAAGAATAGACCACACAGTAACATGGGTAGGTACAGAGATAAGGGACCCTCCCAGCTTCCATGAGGTGAATGACATATAAGCATTCTTAACACAGTAAGAAGATGAAGTGTTATAAAATCATAGGCTCTTAACTCTCGATATAACACTCAAGGAAACACCTCCAAGATGGTGGGGTGTGCACAAAAAAATAGTGAAAAATTGGTACCAATGTAAGTGATTACTGTGCATTAGATATGGTGTAGAACAAGGAAGAAACCAACTAGAGAAATATGAAGGACATGGAGTAACAGAAGAACACTTGGAGAAGTGAAAAAATCTATGGAGGATGACACCACCGGAGGAATGGCCTCATCATTTTATTCACACATTAGAGGGCATCCCAACAAACTGGTATACAGACCAGGAACTACGTAAAGCAACTATGAGCTAGAGTATTACAACAGAATTTTACAATAACTTTCTCATTTGAGCATGAGAACCCCAACATAGACGCAACACTTAAACAAATCAGAGGGGTGATATTCATTAAGGAACCAAAATTTGAAATCATCACAGAAGAACAACATCAAAACAGACAGATAGTAAAAGAACTATTGTCATATTACCATGTGCAAGGAGAAGCACCATATGAAGATGACCCGCACGATATTTAGATTGAGGAAGGTGAAGGAAAATGAGAATTTGTAGGTCCACCTATGGAATCAGAAGTAATTGTTGCACCGGTCAAGGTGAAGAAAGTCAACATTGAGACAATTGAGAACCCCAAAATATCCAACATTAGAGACTACTAGGATGAGCAAATAGTGGAAATCATAATAGAGTTATTGTGTGAGTACAACGACCTGTTCCCAACAATGTTCACAGAAATGAAAGGCATAGAAGGAGAGCTAGGAGAAATGAAGATACCACTCAAATCTGAGACAAGACCGATCAGACATCAACCATATAGACTAAATCTGATCTATAAGAAAAAAGTCAAAGTTGATATCGATAGGATGTTGGAGGCTAGAATCATAGAGCATGTAGAGGAATCAGAATGGATAATCCTAATGGTATTTCAGGAGAAGAAACAAGGGGGAATAAGAATATGTGTCGACTTGAGGAAGCTGAATGATGCGTGTCAACATGACCTATTCCCTACTCCTTCCAAAGATGAGGTGTTGGAGAATGTAGGAGGATAGGAATCTTATTCATTCACTGACAAATTCTCAGGTTACCATCAGATAAAGATAGCTCCAGAAGACATATACAAAACCACTCTTTCCACAAAATGGGGATCCTACCAGTATACAATCATGTTGTTTGGATTGAATAATGCACAAACAATAATTTCCAAAGTAGTTATAGAAACATTCAAGGAATTCATCCACCAGTTTCTAGAGGTATATCTGGACGATTGGACAGTCTATAGTCTGTTGAATTATCATGTAGGAGGTTGAGGCTGATGTTAGAAAGATGCATGTAGTGTCATATATCGTTAAATATCAAGAAGTGCATATTTGGAACACCTTTTGGGATATTATTGGGCCATATAGTATGCAAACAAGGCTTGCTGGTAGATCCCGCCAAGATTGTAGTAATTATTAATCTACCACCACCAAAAACAGTCTACCAATTGAGAGAAACATTGGGACACACAGGATACTACAAGAATTTATAAAGGGGTATGCGTAGATCACCACACCAATAGAGAAATTTATAAGGAAAGACAACAATTTTCAGTGGGAGGAGGACTGTTAGCGCAGATTGTACACCCTGGAAGAAAATATGGTAACCACGCCAATATTGGTATTCCCCGTTTGGGAAAAGACATTCCATGTACATGTAGATGCATAATCCATTGCTCTTGGAGCTATACTAGCGCAACCAAGAGCAGGAGAATTGGACCATCCGATAGCATTTGCTAGCAAAAAACTGTTAGAATCGGAGAAAAATTATAATACCATAGAAAGGGAAGGCTTAGCGATGGTCTATGCACTTCAAAAATTCAGGCATTATTTATTGGGAAAACATTTCAAGATGTTCACAAAAAATTCAGTGCTCAAATACCTCGTAAAAAAACCAGTGTTGGGGGGGAGAATTTGTAGATGGTTATTGTTGTTCCAGGAATTTGACTTTGAAGTAATAGTCAAACCAGGAAAGTTGAACATGAGACCTGATCACCTGTCAAGGATCACCAATGGGGAGGAACATATGAACCTAGAGGACAACTTTCCCGATGCACAACTATTTTCAGTCAAGATAGTCGATGACTATTTTGCAGACATCATCCAGTACTTGAGTATAGGGACTGTGCCATAGGAATTCAACACTACAGAGAAGAAGAACCTAGTTGTCAAGGATGCAAATTATCAATTGATTGTATGACACTTATATAAAATGGGTGCAGATAGCATCTTGAGGAGATGTGTGCTAGAGCAAGAAATACCAAGGATCTTAGCAGAAGCCCATGAGGGAATAGTAGGAGGAAATTATGCAGGCAAAGCTACTGTACATAAGGTATTGTGCGTAGGACTCTGGTGGTCGACCGTTTACAGATATGCAAAGGAATACTTCCAGAAATGTGATGTATGTCAGAGGGTTGGTAAACTGAATAGAAGGGACGATATGACCCTGGGACCCCAAGTAACCTTGTAGGTATTCGACAAGTGGGAAATAGATTTTTTGGGACCAATTAACCATCAACAAAAAGGACAAGAGCAAGGTACATTATCACTGTGACAAAATACTTAACAAGATGGGAAGAAGAAGCACCAGTAAAATATTGCAGAACAAAGACAACAACACACTTCTTGTTTGAGAACATGATTACTAGATTTGGATTCCCAAGGATTTTGATGAGTGACCAGGGAACTCACTTCATTAACAACACTATTAGAGCTATGACTGAGGAGTTTGAAGTTTACCATCAAAATAGTACACCATATCATCCTCAAGAAAATGGAACAGTAAAATCCTTTAACAAAATCCTCAAGAATGCACTAACAAAGATCTACAACGTTAATAGGGATGATTGGGACTTGAATATACCAACAATACTATGGGTGTACAATACCACATGCAAAATGTTGACAGGACATACACCATTCATATTGGTGGATGGACAAGAAGCAGTGGTGCCATTATAATTTTTGGTACCTAGTCTATGCGTAGCAAAAATTACAAACATGACAGAGTGAGGTGCACTAGTGGAAAGGCTAAGTCAACTGATGATCATGGAGGAAGAAAATATTTTAGCAGGGTTTCACTTAGAAGTGTAGAAAGCAAGGGACAAAGATTGGCATGAAAAACACATCAAAAGGAAAAATTTGAAAGAAGGGGACTTAGTATTGGTGTATGACAATAAATCTCTTCAACACCCATGAAAAAACAAAATGAATTGGTTGGGACCATACGAAGTAAAGACTATCATAGATGGGAGAGTTGTACAATTGAAGGATTTAGGAGGAACAAAACTCAGAGGGATGATCAATGGGAGACAACTAAAGTTGTATAGGGACAATTGACCTCCTAGCACTTGAATAATAATAATAATAAAACACAAAGAGGTTACCACACCATAAATCAAAAGGATATAAAAAAAGGTGTAGCGTGCGGAAAAGAGGATGACCACATGCACTTAGAAATGATAGAAAAATAGAGAAAGGACCAACGGTCACTAAAAGGCGAAAACAATGGAAATGGAGGGTACAAAAAAAAGTGCTAGCGAATGATGACTATCAAAATGGAATGACAAGAATGATTGACGGGACGCCACATTAATTGCGCCAACTGGCGACGATAAGGGTAATCAATGGCAAGTACGCGGGAAGCACCGGTTCATTTAAAACATAATTTCGGTAATGTCTCTGGGAAGATTCACATGATTTATACATAAAGGAAGCACTCCAGGCTTGGAAAGGTTATTGTGAAATTGAGAAAATCACAGAGCGATAGAGGACACATAGAATAGAGTGAAGTTTGCAGAGGTTACAGAGGCCACTAAGCTCGACAGAGAACACCTTTACCACCATGGCACCACCCAAACTAGGAGATCCAATCCAGACTTGTAGACAACCTCGAACCAACATCAGACCACCACCACAGCCACAAGGAAGTGAACAAAAACCATCTCATCCTACAAAAATCGTCAATATGGATGAAATATCGTCGCTCGATATGACATCAGGAATCCCCACACCAATAGTGGAGGAAACCCAGCAGACAACACCAGTGAGCATGGACATTGATGTTCCGGAAGGGGGACAGGGCCAACAGGTTGAGGATGCAGGAAATCATTCGCACCCTAAAAACCTTGAAGAAGCCCCGAGAGTCAATGGGACAACCCCAAACTAGCCAAAAATGACTGCTCCAGAAATGTCGCACACAACCACGCTGAAACTGCCACATGAGGGCATAGTGGAAGATGTCACCGACTGGGAAGAGGAGTATGCATAAGACAGAACAATGGAGGCTAGAACCTCGAGTCAGACACCACAGCAGAAGGGAAAACAACAAGTACCAATATCATCGTGCAAGTAGGCCACCACAACCATAGTCTTGTCACGCATTCCATATGGCATGTGTATCGTAGACATGTTAGGCCACATGGAGAAATTGCGATACTTAGACCATGATGTGACTGTCACGGACAACTTCCCATAGTTTTCCAAGAAGGTTTACCTCAAAACTATGGGTATAGGACCCTTTGGAGAACCAATTAACCAACCAAGCCAGTGGGTAGTAGGACTGGCCAGAATCATAATTCTAGGCCTATTGAATATCCCACACTTTGGGAGGGGTTGAGGTGCAAAAATCTGCGCCAAGAAGCTGATGGAAGTCACCCACAGAGGATACCTGTGGCTAGAATAGATCATCTCAATAGACGTATATCTCATTTCATACATCACAGAGCTTCCAACATGGGGGGAGACACCCACACATTTCCTTGATGACTAGATGAAGGAGAAGGCACTAGATGAGGAAATGAAGAAGAAGTATGGTACATAAAGGGGGTCATGCGGAATTATAATCAAGTGTATTGGTGATGCAGTGACAAGAATGGCCAAAAAAATCATGGCATGCAAGTCACTAAGGAAATGTTGCAAGGAGGAAGTCCTTGTCGAGGTTTTCGTAGCTGCAGCACATTGTGCGGAGGGAACCACACTCAGCTGGGCCCCGTACTTGTTGAACCTTTTCTTGGAAGACTGCAAGGATGCGCAAGACGTGGGGACATAATTTCACTATTCATGGCTACTCATCCTGATCGCCTTGGTCGGATGGAAGGAGCCTAAGTATTCATTCTTTTCCATGAGATCCATTCCTTGCCACGTAGCACGATACCTATCGTTGGGGAGCACCCAAGACCCCAAGACCCCAAGAAAAAAAAGGCGAATGTAGGAATGATTGAAAGATATTACAATGAAATGCAGGAAATCATCGCCAATACTTGGCGGATTACACTAGAAGTGGTCACATAGTATCAAGGAATAACCAACTTTAAAGAAACTAGGCATACAATGTGGATCCAAGCATAGAAGGATCCCGACAACCAATGGCTACAACTGCGGTACTGCGTCAAAGAAGAGGATATAGAAATGGCCATCAAGGACTAGAACGATGACTGGAGGATTCCAATATTGAATCAAGAGATGCCCGCAGATAAGGACGTAGAGGCAGGGCAGGAACAAACACTTGCAGAAGACAAAATGGTGCCCAAGAAGCCAAGTACCGGGAAGAACAAAGCACAACAGAAGAAAGGAGATGTTTCCAACAAAGGCACTCAGGTGGGGAATAAGAACAACACCTAAGCGCCACAGGAACAAGAGAAATAAACTGAGACAACATAGGGAACCACATCAAGTGATACTCAACAGGAGCAAGGCCAAACCAAGAGGCCATTCATATAGACAGGGGGTGCACGCAAGAAAGATAAGGTGCACATAATGCCACTAGAATACACGGTCACGGAGGATGACGTGGACATCATATCCCAGATGGTCCAGGATTGAACAATGGAGGACTTTAACGAAGCCCAACGCCAAAGGGAGAGGATGCATGGTGAGCTAGAAGATATGAGGCAACTCCTCAAGCAAATCAGAGAAACACAGAGGGCCAACAGAGGAACTCCCTACAACATCACAGACAGGAGCCAAGGCTGGATCAATTGAGCATGATCAGATCCAAATGACAACACATCCAAGCTTGATATTTCACATCACATCTAGCATGCTTCGCATGGATGAAATTGTGGGGCAGAAACCCTTGAATTATTTGGCCCAAATACAATTGGTAATGAAGTAGATACCAACCAAGGCCTTGTATAAACTGCAAGTCAACGTCAAGAAGGAAGTACAGTCGCACACACACATACACAGTGGAATTGCACCAGACAAAAGACAGTCGAGAAAAGTTGGAACTTGTTAGCACAAGGGGCAGACCCAGGGTTCAATGATACAACAACGTACCAACAAAACCCTAACTACCGGCCCTTTTGGAAACACCTAGGAAGAAGATGAAGTCTCACCCGAGGTAGAGGCAGGGGTGGTTGCAAGACTCAGGTGTCTGCAACCTTAGCTGGGACACAGATCTATGATTGTACTACTTAATAAAGCTCATAGAACCATTAGTTCCTCAATATATAATCATTAATCAGTTCGCTAATAAAGTAGAGCTCTATTACAATAATATCCAAGCTAGGGTTCTCATACCCTCGACTCCTATTTATACTAAAAAGAAGCATCTAGAGGAAGATTCTTCTAGAAGTGGAAGCTTCTATTAAGTCTTCTTACATCTGCCTTATTCTATTTTATTGAAAGGCCTTATTAATATTGACCTTTATTACATCTGAATATATTGTTCTACCTATGTGTAGGTTAGGACCCTAACATGTCTGCCCCCTTAAAAACAACCTTGCCCTCAAGGATTGAGATGAGGAAATTGCTGCAGAATGGTAGCTGGTGCCCAAGTGGCGTCTGTTGGAGTTATATCCTTCCACTGGACTAGCACTTCCTTGATGGTTCTTTGACGTAGGCGACCCTCACACTGGTCCAAAACTACTTCTGAATGTAGCCAAATGGATCCTTCTTCAGCTAACTCTGGAAGGTTGGTTTGAATTTGGCACTTATCTCCAATCACCTTCTTTAATCATGAAACATGAAAAACAAGATGTAGCTTCGAATGGCTGGGCAAAGCTAACTGATAGGCGAATTGTCCCACATGATTGAGCATGGTATAAGGACCATAAAATTTGGGTGCTAGATTCTAACAATGCTCGGCCTTGAGGGAATTTTTCTTGTAAGGTTGTAGTTGAAGAAAGACCTGATCCCCTTCTGCAAATTGATGTTTAGAGTGACCTTGATTTGCTTGTTTCTTCATGCGATTCTGTGCTATGACCAAATTCTCTTTGAGGGTACGAAGAATAGCCTCTCGAGTTGTAAGTGTTAGGTCAAACGCCTAGACCTTCGAGGCACCCGATAAGTATGAGAGAACTAAAGGTGGCTTCTATCCATATATCACTTCAAAAGGAGTCATGCATGTAGCTGTATGGTATGAAGTGTTGTACCACCATTCAGCTAGGGGTAACCATTGAGCCCACTGATTTTTCTTTTCTGAGGAAAAACACCTCAAATATGTTTCCAAACACTTGTTGGCAACTTCTGTTTGGCCATCAGTCTGGGGATGATAAGTTTTGCTGAGATGCAATTCGGTGCCTTGTATCTTGAACAGTTCTTGCCAAAAATTGCTTGTGAAAGTTGGGTCGTGATCATAAACAATAGAGTGTGGCATGCCATGAAGCTTGAAGACTTGATCCATGAAGATTTGAGCCACTGTGGATGTTGTAAATGGGTGTTGAAGGGAACATAAATGAGCATACTTGGAAAGACAATAAACAACCACCATGATGACATATTTATTTCCTGATTTGGGTAAGCCGATAATAAAATCCATAGAGATATCCTTCCAAATAGTAGGTGGAATCGGGAGAGGTTGTAGTGTGCTCGACGATTTGACTATTTCTCCCTTGTTGCGTTGACACACATCACATTCAACTACAAAATTACGAATGTCCTGTTTCACACCATCCCAGAAAAAGGAACGTTTGACCCTGTCATAGGTTTTGGTGAACCCGGAGTGCCCTGCTGTGGGTGTAGCATGAAGCTCAGAAAGTATCGTGGATTTAAGTTTTGATTATTTACTTAAATACAAACGACCTTTGTATCAAAGTTCCTCATGGAGCCAAGAGTACCCTGGGGAAGCTGGAGCATTTGACTGCAATTGGTGGATCAACTGCGAACTTTTGGGATCTTGTAGCCATTCCTGGCGAACGGCTTGGAGCCAATCTGGTACAATGAATGAAAGAGAAAAAAGGGATCCTTCATATTCATATTTTGGGGAAAGTGCATCCACAACCACATCGTCTTTTCCTTTCTTATAAATGATCTCATAATCATATCCAAAGAGTTTAGTCACCCATTTTTGTTGTTTTGGGGAGGAAATGCGTTGTTCCAGAAAATACTTGAGGCTTTGATGGTCTGTCTTAATTTGGAAACGTTGCCCCAATAGATAAGGACACCACAGATCCACGACATGTAGAATAACCAACATTTCCTTTTCATAGATGGATTTGCCCAAATTTATTTCAGATAGTTGCTTGCTAGTAAAGGCCAAAGGTCGACCCTCTTGCATAAGGACAACACCAATTCCTTTCCTTGAGGCATCACATTCCAACACAAAGGTATTTTTGAAATTGGGAAGGGAGAGGATTGGAGTGGTGCACATGGCCATCTTCAAGGTTTGAAAAGCTTGAGCAGCGGCTGGAGTCCAAGTGAAAGAGTTCTTTTTTAGGAGAGTAGTGAGAGGTGCGACAATCTTCCCATAATTCTTAACAAACTTGCGATAATACCCTGTTAAGCCTAGAAATCCACACAAGATCTTAAGAGTATTTGGGTGAGGCTAGTCTTGCATAGCTTCAATATTTTTAGGATCCACCCTGATGCCATCTTTTCCAACCAGATGACCCAAGTATTCTACTTCTGAGGCGCCAAAAGCACATTTAGACTGTTTCAGGAAAAGATGGTGCTGAGAGAGTAGATGGAGAACTTGATCCACATGAGCAAGATGGTCTATCCAGGATTTTCTATAGATGAGGATATCATCAAAGAAAACTAAGACAAAATGGTGGAGAAAAGGATGAAAGACATGATTCATGAGGCTTTGGAAGGTGGAGGGGGCATTACACAAGCCAAAGGGCATGACCAAAAAATCATAGTGGCCCTCATGAGTTCTAAAGGCAGTCTTGGGAATGTCTGCCTCTTTCATACATATCTGGTGGTATCCCGAACGAAGATCCAGTTTAGTGAAGAATTGGGTGCCACTCAATTCATCCAGGAGGTCATCAATGACAAGAATGGGGAATTTGTCTTTGATGGTAAGTTTGTTGAGGGCACGGAAGTCAGGACACATTTGCCAAAAACCTTCTTTCTTCAGAACCATGACCATAGGAGATGATTAGGGGCTTGTACTAGGGTGGATAATGACTGCATTAAGGAGTTCCTAGACCATTTTCTCAATTTCATTTTTTTGGGAAAAGGGGTGATGATACGGACGGATATTGGGAGGAAGGATTTTGGGTACAAGGGGAATGGAATGATCATGAACACCATGGGAGGGCGGGAGGCCTTGGGGAGTGGAAAAGACCGATTGATGTTTAGAAATGATGGCTTGGAGGTCTTGCGATACCGAGGGTGTCTCTATTGCTTGTATGGTATGGAGTTGGGAGATAACACTAGAATGACCCTTTTTGAGCATCTTTTCCATGCGATGGGAACTAATGATCTCAGGTGAACCGACGGTGATGCCTTGGAACTTATATTGGTGGTCCTCCTGGTCGAATTGCATGGTTAAGTATTTAAAATCCATGAGAATGGGACCCAAAGTCCTTAGCTAGTCTGCGCCCAACACAATGTCACAACCTCCCATGTCGATAGAAAACATATGGGATTTCAGGTGGTAGTCACAAATTTGGAGACGCACATTTTCACAACACCCTCCACATTTCATGGAACCACCATTGGCAATCATGATTTGGAAATTATTGAGGGCATGGATGTAGCAATGAGTTTCTTGGGCAATGCGATGATGAATAAAATTATGGGTGCTGCCACTATCAACCAGAATGATGACCTTCTAATGCTTGATGTAACTAATTAGCTTGAGGGTTTGTGGAGCGGAGAATCCAGTGAGAGAATTGAGGGAAATGAACGGTTCTACTTCGAGAGGGTCTAAGGGAGGGGTTATGTCAGTCGATTTAGGTGACTTAGACACAGAGGGATTTTCTTCATCTTCTTCCGAAATATCCTCGGAGATTGCCATAAAAAGATTTTGTTCTTTACACTTGTGGCCTGAGAAATATTTGTCATCACAGTTATAACAAAGGCCTTTGAGTTGGCATTCATCCATTTCAACCCTGGTCAATTTTTGGATCTTTAGAGGAGCAGAGGGGGTAGTGGGATTTACTGGTTTAGGGCGAGGGATAAAGGAGGGTTTGTGGTTTTAAGAAGATACAACCTATTGTGCTTCTTTAGCTCTTTTAGTATCCTCCACCCAACTCTGAGGCTGAGCCATGAGGACATGGGCCCGAATTTCATCCTTGAGGCCACTGATAAAACACTCTTGAAAAAAGGCATCAGACATGCCCTCTGTTCTAAAATCCAGATGCTCAAAGGAATCTATAAAGTCTTCCACTGTTCCTAATTGTTTCATATTTTTCAAACAACCCAAATGGTTGGTGTCAGTGTCAAAGCATTCATAAATCTCTGCCACAAAGTGTGTCCAAGCAATATACCCTTGACGAGAAGTTTTTCTCCATTGCCACCATTTCCAATGTTCTTGATCTAGATGGAGAACACCATACCAGAGTTTAGCCAAGTCATATGTAATGTCGTATAAAGAGAAGTAATTTTCCATTTGGGTTACCCAACCAGTGGGGTCCGAGCCATCAAATTTGGTCACATCCTCCTGCGGAAGGCGTAGGTCACGTTGAAAGTGATGGTTCTGCAAGGTATGGGAATGAGAGGAATGGTCACCTTTAGTATGTGGAGGTCAGGAAGAGGAAGGGTTATTTGTAGGGATATGTAGTTTGGTGCAGAGTGCCAAAAAGAATGATTCAAGCTGGGTGGTGAGGTCTTGTTTGATTTCCCCCATTGAGGATTGCATGATTGTATTGATGGTGGCAACATTGGCACTGAGTTGTTTCACTTCTTGTTGGGTCTCAATGAGACCAGATTGCAAGGTGTTGAAGCGAGCTTCCAAGTCTTGGCTAAGAGTATGGGCCATGAGGATGGGAAAACTGAAAAGGGGCAAGCGGGGTAAAAATTGTTTTGCTGAAAAATGATATGGATGAATGTGATGAGGGCAAAGAGATGAATCCAATGGAATAGGTCTCAAATAATGGTGAAAAAATTTCCAAACTATTTTTTTTTTTTTTTACGGAGTTATACTCCGGTCTGAAGAATACTGCAGAGAGGAAATTCCCAAATGCTTAACCAAAAAGAAATGTGTATTAACTTGGTAACCCGAACACAGTTGTGCGACAATAGATCTTGTCTGTTTTAATTTGTTTATGTTTCTGTCCCCATGGGTTAGGTATTCAAGGGTTCTGCAGACAAGGGTTTTCCCTGTTCTATAGCTCTCTGATATACGTGTGAGGTCCAACAGTAGTACTAGACCCAATATCTCAAGGCACTAACTAAGGAGGATAGACCGTACCCTTAGCCGTACTACCCGACTACCCAGGTACTAGAGAGTATCTTCCTCAGTGTTGTTCTTGGTGACACTATAGCAGTCAGGCGACCAATCAGTTTATCTAAAGAGGGCTTCAGGTAATCTAGGTCGATCCGTACACAGGTGTTGTCTGATGCACTACCACTCGAACGGGTACCAACAGGGGTTACAAGGGTGGACAACAGATATGTGCTTAAGTACCACTTGTCTTTTTCTGTGTGTATGAATCCCTCAACCATGGGTTTATGCCCGTAACGACAAATCTCTGTGGCTTAAAGACGTCTCTACCCTGAAAAAAAAATTAACCCACACTTTCTGCTGAGGAAAGTGCTCTGATACCACTTGTAATATACCAGATATAAAATGTATGCAGAACATAAATAAAATGCTAGTAATGGAAAAATAACAACAATATAACCAGAACATTCACCACAATAACACTGAAATGATATAAGAATAACAATAGAAATAACACTTTGAACCTAAAAGCAATGTTCAGGGGCCTCTTTGAGGGGGTAACCTCTAGTTGAGCAGAGCTCTATTACAATAATATCCAAGCTAGGGTTCTCAGACCCTCGACTCCTATTTATACTAAAAAGAAGCATCTAGAGGAAGATCCTTCTAGAAGCGAAAGCTTCTATTAGGTCTTCTTACATCTGCCTTATTCTATTTTATTGAAAGGCCTTATTAATATTGACCTTTATTACATCCAAATATATTGTTCTACCTATGTGTGGGTTAGGACCCTAACAAGCACAAAGAAAGGCAACACAACGTTTACGTGGTTCACCCACGCCCTGGGGCTACATCCACCAACTCTTCTTCTTTATTGTCTTCAGTCCATCGGTTACAAGCACAAAGCCATAAAAACCCTTACTCTGCACTGGACAAAAGATCCGTGCAGCTTGCTAGATCCTTCTTCCTTGAGTTACAACACTAAGCCCTCCAAAATCTGCTACAAGGACTTGCACTTAGCTCTGCAAGTCACTTACAGTCATGCACAAAGCACTTACAGACTCTACTCACACTTAGCATACATTCAAATCACATAGATGCACTATTCCCCCCTTCTTACATTGCATATCCTTCTATTTATACATACAAAATAGGCCTAAACATAGGTAAACCCATGGGATGACATCCCATTCCCATTACATATTCCAAAAAACCCAAAAAGGATACAAAAGTGGGCTAACATCCCTTGATCTCCGCTTCGCCTTGCGATCCTCCTTCGACAGGCTGTCGAAGTCCCAAAATAGGTCACCATGACCAAGAATTTCCCAAAACTTGGTCAAGGGCCAATAGGCCCCCAACACTCACCTGTGACTCATCCCAAGTCACTCTGATCTGACCAGTTCTGCTTCGAAGGCCTCGAGCTTGGCTCGAGATGCTTCGACCTGATGTTGTGCTATGACCTCTTGCTCGATGAATTCCTGGATAACTGTGTCATTCACAGGCCCTTCTAGGCGTAGTTATGCTGCAATGTCAACCTGTTCTCACTCTGCTCCTCGGATTTCAACCTCTGTGAATAACTAGCATGCTTTATCTTGTACCGGTTGGAGTCATTGCATAACTTCCATCACTCTTATTTGAATTGTATGGATCTGTTTTTGGGCAATGTGTTTCTCTTGAGACCGCTTCATTCTTTCTACGGATGTTAGGGCCTTCAATTACACCTGTAGTGTGTCTGCATGCTTCTTTGCTTCCTTGAGCTACGACTCCAAAGCAGTGATGATTTTAGGGGCTAAATTTCGCTCATGGGCTAATTTTTCATGGTTTTTCCCAAAAAAGATTCGTTATTCTAAAAACGATTCTCCCAAATTCTATAAGATAAAATTATTTTACCTTAAAAATCGCCAAAATTTTATACAAACTATATAAAATCCTTAGAAATTTGAATATTTTTACAAAAATATTTCCAAACATTTTATAGTTGGCATATGAAGGATTAGTAAGATTCACCAAGGTTTCTTCATTTTAAAATAAATTTACTTCCTTAAATTCATCCATGCTCCAAAGCCTATAACTCTGGGTTCTTGATGAGGTTCTCATATGTCTAGGTGCTATGGTTACTCAACTGCTTACACTCCAAGGCAAGAGATTTTAATCTATCAATTGAACTGCGGGCAATTGCTTCCCTTAGGTCTCTTACATCTTGAGGGGTCTCGGGCATAGTGCGTAGCTCCAAGTCTGTTATGCATTGTTGGAGCTACTGGATTTCTTCTTCAAGTTGTGCCACCTGCTGTGGAACTTATTCTTCGGCCTTTACTTTGAAAATTGTCACAGAGTTAAGTACTCTATGAACCATTTCCTTTACTTCGAGTTGCTCGGCGAGAAACTGTTCCTTGCTTTTCTATAATTGTTCTTTTTCTTCATCCCACTTCACTTGCAGAGAAATATTTTCCCGTTATGCAGCATTGCATTTATCTTCAAGGTATTTATGTACTTGCACTAGATCATGGGTGTCTTGTACTGTCTCTTCCTGAGATCATTGAAGGCGAGCTTTGACTGTATCAGCGATGCAGTGTAGTTGAGATGGATCATCACCTAGTTCTGTTGTTCCTGCTAATAGAGGCATAGTAGAAACTATGTGGCTGGACTGTAATGCCTACTTCACCCCTTATAGCTCGTCCTTAATCCGACTGAACACCTCCTGCTGCTTAGCTTCTTGCTTCTCTTCTATCTCCAGTGAAGCATCATTCAGTGCTGCCACGATGAAGTCGAAGTCGTCTGAGGTGAGGGTGGTCTCAAATTTGGTCCTGGTTGCTTTCACATTCTTCTAGGATGAGGATTTCAATGGGGAAAAATTCCTTTTCTTTGAGGGGTCCTCCTCATCTCTAGGTGGTGTAACCTTGCCTTTCTTCTATTCAACTTCTACACCATCTATATCTCCACCATCTCCTCCTTGCTCTGCTGAGATGGAAGTGGTTTTCATGGATGTATTGTCTAAATCATGGACCTCTTCGGTCTTCTTTATCTTGCTAGGAATGGGTGTATCCTATGATGTTTCTGGGCTGTTAACATCGGACATCTCCGTAGGGTCCGCTGGAACAAGGAGTTCCGCTGGCTATTCCTTGGTAATATCTTCCAAGTCATCCTCCCTCAACTTGTAGTATGATTGCAGCTGTTGTTTATGTCCATCTGTGTGCGCTTTGATGTAAATAAAATGGCTGTCCGCGCTGAATTTCATTATGGGCCGAAACCTGTGGAGGGTATTCGGGGTCATACGAGGTTGGGACTGGATGGATACCTTCAACTAGTTGTAATACATATGGAACATGACATTTGACTGCCACTATTTATTCATGTCATTCGAGTACCACAGTGTACTGAAATTCATGGCCAGAGGTTCAAATGGCTTGATGTTCGAGAAGGTCGCACCTTCCGGCATCTCCCATGCAATGAAAGCGATCATGATCAATAGCCAATTGAAATGGAATTCATTCATATCCCTGATCTTGGGTTTCCCTACAGTCTAGTTCCAACTGGTTTACCAAGTATTGCACCCAATTCATCTGAAGTCCTTCTGCGCACTTCCCTGCGAGGTCAACTACGAAACCAGTGACTTGGGTGGGTCGATTCTTTCGCACCAACTTTCCTACGATCAATTGGCAGGTGAGGTGCACTGTGCCACTTTGTATAGAAGCTACCTTGTAGCCTCACCTGCCTTTCTTGACATCTCCATAGGTGTCTTTAATCTTCTGCGCAAGAGTGCAATCCATGGCTTTTCCCGGCTAAAAATCCTATGGGTCAGGGCCTTGCATTCTTAGCCCTGTGATCTGATTGATCAATTTTGGATCTACTGTGATACAGAGGTTTAACCATAAGTATCCACCATGGTAACAAGACAACAATATCTTGACGCATGCGTTCACTTCTTGGTTCCTTCCGAAGTGCGGGATCTTCATGACGTTGAGCAGTGTGGATTGTGCGAGGTTCATGGTCCATTACTGGGGAACGATCTTTGAGTTATTTCCTTTGGTATTGTTCAGATACTTATGTGGGACGAGCATGTTATATACCTTCCTATCGTTGAGGTTGAAGTCGCTAAACTTCAACGCTGCGATCTTATCTTGGTCTGCGCTCACTACATGTATCCCTTTCGGGAGGTACGCAGTGACCAAAGTGTACTCACAATCTCTGGGCACACTATCTCGATTGATTGCGCCACTCAGAGGGGGTAGATAGGTGGGTAGTATACTTGGGATTAACTTAGCATTCACAAGATCATCCCAATTCTTAGTTCTCTTTTCATCTACTGGCTGGGATGGACTGGCTTGAGTAGTGGACGGAGAGACCAACAGTCCTCTCGTCGAAGATTCTTGTACACCTATAGACAATCCTCTCTCCAACATGACTCTTTCAGTCATCAAGTCGAGGAGAACTTCCATTACTAATTCTTCAACTGCGGTGAGCTCGTCGGACATACACTCTCGGGATTAAAATTATCGAGGTCACGATGAACTTAGATACAACACTAGAACAAACAACAATAGCACAATTATCACTGTATACAATTCACTTAGTCTGCGGGCTCAAACTCTTGGTTAGAAAAGTGTTCTCTGTGCATGGCATGACAGGATAAGTAGGAAACTCGACAACAGTTCGCTTGTAATGGGTATGAAGCCTCATTAACTCTTGTCCTGTCTGTTATGGTGTGGTCCAACGGTCTGGTGTCGAGATGTAAATTCTTTTCAACCCATTTGAAGTGGAAGTCGAACGGATATATTGGCCCCAACGAATATATTGCTTCACCTTGGCGAAGTACCATGTGTCATTGTTCTGATATCCCGATGAAGTTCCAATTCTGCAAAAAAAATTCTGCGAAGTTCCCTCTGGAATCTTCTATAACTTTTCAATATTAACCCTCTTCTTACTTAGATTTCTAGCCTTCTTTCCAGTGAGCTTTGACTCGGTATGTATTTTTCCATTCTGATTCTTATCTTCTTTTAACATAGTCACTACGCGTTGTTGAGATTATTTCCTAGGATTCAGAGGTAATACCTCTTCTTTATCTGGAGTAAGTACTTCAATCTTCTATGGGTCTTCTAGTGTTCTTGCAGCTTCGACATCAGGGTCTCTAGTGTCAAATATCTTCGATCTGTTCTCCTGTTCTTCAATCAATTGTGCGATATTTCTGGTCATGAAATCTTTTAATTATTGTTTCCTCTACTCCAAAACTTCTTCTTCTTCCTTTCGTTTGGCTTGAGCTCTGTCAATCCAAGGTTTTTCTATTAACATGGTAAACGAGGTGTTGTCCTCAATAAATTGAATAATCTCAAAATATTCCTCTATCGAAGTTCCATTGATGGTCATAGGTATCTGAGCGAGCCTTCCACACATGTTTACCAGTTTTCCTCTAAATAACCCTAGTCCTCCTAATGAAGGAACCATAGTAGGCCTTCCTATAGCTTCCCAAGTTCTCTCTGTCATGATATTCACCTGTGTTTCTTCATCTATAACACAGTCAATGTTTAAGTCTCCTATTATTGCTTCAAGGTGTTCCTTGTCTTTAAAGATCTATGATAATCTAATATGTCGGTGGTCATTCAAGGTTTCTCTCATCTGTAGCAATATTTTCTCTGATTCTTCTTGGGGTTCTGCTATAGCCTCTAGAGCTGCCTTAGGGTTTTCTTGATTCAGATTCATTCCTTCAAGCTTAGAAATCATTCTAGAGCAATCCAACACTTCATGGTCCATAACTTTGCAACAAAGAAAACTAGGTATTCTCCCAGGGCATTCTTTAGCAAGATGTCCTGGGTTTCTGCAACTGTAACAGAGGGTTAATCCTCTCTTTCTTTTAAATGCTCCCCAACTTCTCTTTTACTGTGCACTAGGATCATAGGATTTAACCTACAATAATTTATTTCTATGATCCTGCATCCATTTGTTAGTCCAAACATTCTTTCTATGCATAGGTATAACATATTTGTCACTATTCTTATCAGATCTACTCATATCAAACCTTCTTTCATCTATTAATTCCCTAGTTTTCAAACTAGAACAAACTCTATTAAACATACCGAGATCCATACTATAGAAACAAAAATTTCCACTTATGTTACTTCTACAGAGCACAAAGCTTCCAGATCTAAAATTTTTAACTATTCTTACCTTTATCAGAGCATAGAGCTTGCAGATCTTACCTCTTTTAATAAAAAATTCTCACTTTTACCTTTCTTAGAGCACAAAGCTTTCAGATCTTGCTTCTTTCCTTTAGATCCGACCTCTTTTCTTCAGATCGAGCTTCTTTCTTTTAGCACAGAGATTTATAAGTCAAGTAGAATACTACGCACTAGGGCACAAATCTATGCACAAAGCTTTCACAATCTCGGGTCAAATATCTGCACAAAGCTTCTTATTCCTCAGTTCCCAACAATCACAGTTTTAGGTCCCGACAACAGAACCATTTGTTGTCACAAGGGGCAAACTCAAGGTTCAACGCTACAACAACGCACCAACAAAACCCTAACTACTGGCCCTTTTAGCAACACCTATGAAGCAGATGAAGTCTCACTCGAGGTAGAGGTAGGGTTGGTTGCAAGACTCAGGTGTCTGCAACCTTAGCTGGGAGACAGATTCGTGATTGTACTACTTAATAAATCTCTTAGCACTGTTAGTTCCTCAATATATAATCATTGATCACTTCACTGATAAAGAAGGGCTTCACAACATTCACACTATTATAATGTACTTAAGAACTTAGCATCAATAGATAGGTCATATATATCATATTAAGAACTAAGCACATTCATATGGATTAGATCTAATATTCTCACATATCGTTATCACTAAGCATAAGAAAATTTATCTAATCATCTTAAAGCACTTAGCAAAATAAGACATAAACAAATTAAGACAAGCACAAAGCAAGGCAACACAATGTTTACATGGTTCACCCCCACCCTGGGGCTACATCCACCAATTCTTATTCTTTATTGTCTTCAGTCAATCAGTTACAAGCACAAAGCCATCAAAACCCTTACTCCACACATGATAGAAGATCCGCGCAGCTTGCTAGATCCTTCTTCCTTGCATTACAACACTAAACCCTCCACAATCTGCTAAAAGGATCTGCACTTAGCTCTGCAAGTCTCTTACAGTCATGCACAAATCACTTATAGACTCTACTTGCACTTAACATACATTCACATCACATACATGCACTATTCCCCCCTTCTTACATTCCCTATCCTTCTATTTATACATACAAAATAGGCCTAAACATGGGTAAACCCATGGGTCGACATCCCATTCCTGTTACATATTCCCCAAAACCCAAAAAGGATCCAAAAGTGGGATGAGATCCCGTGATCTTCGCTTCTTCTTGCGCTCCTCCTTCGACAGGTTGTAGAAGTCCCAAAATAGGTCACTATGACCAAGAATCGCCTAAAACATGGTCAAGGGCCAACAAAACTGGTACTTGAGTTGGTCAAGATCGAAACTAAGGAGGAGAAGGATTGCATGGATAGGTTGGAGCAGGGATTGTCTGTAGCCTATGAGAAAATCCCAAAGAGCGCCCAGATAGCAGAGCTCACAACAATGCAAAAGATTGATTAGATTGTGCAGAAAATTGATCAATATAGGTAGGAGATTGAGCACCTCCGGGAACAACTCATTCCTACCACTCCGACAAAGGTGAAGGAGTAGAGGAAGCCGTTATAACCCTAATTTGCACTAGACATCATTACCTGGAATCAGGCCATCTCAGATTCCTTCTTTTCCAAAACACTACTAAACAAATCTTCTTAAAAATACCTTTTTTAAAGGCCCACACACCCTGCTCCACTACAGCCCATGTGTATCTACAGTGTCCACGGTAGCTGACCCACTACATCACGCGTGGACCTATAGAAGAATGAAAAAAGGAAAGTTGTTGATGGAACACATAGCTTTGGGTAAGTTAACTAAACCTTTCGGCCATGCATGGCCAGTCATTCGACCAAATACCTAGCTCCTTCTAGCCTATAAAAGAAGGGGTAAGGGTCCTATTTAAAAAAGAGGAAAATCATAGTAAAGAGATTATACCCAATTGAGCATTCCCCTTGTCCCAACCTTTAGCCATCCTTGTGCAAAGAGAAGTATAGAGAAAATCAGTTAGAGGATAATTGAAGAGGAGCTCAGGACCAGGTTTGTGGAGCAGTGGTCAACTTCATCATTGTAAGTTGCTTTAGTGAAGTTAATAATAAAGAAGTACTTTTCCCGTCCCACCATATGAGGTTTTCATTGTTTATTGTGTACATGTTGATTAAATCTCTAACCCATTAATCTATAGATCAAATGCATGTAGAGTTATTTGTTTTTATTTTGTGAATGTAGGTCAGCCTTGGGAGGAGAGTTACAGTCAAAGAGAGACCAAGTGTGAAGAGGGATCGATATCAAACGCCCGAAATAAGGTATGCTCACTTGATCTTCTTAACTACGTATTTGCTTAAGAATAATGGGGATTAGGTCTGGGATGACGGTAAAAAGTAGGAATATTTAGGTCTTTTATGCATGCATGATAAAACCCTAAGTGATAGTCTGTAGAGGGATTTCCCACTCACAATAGAATTGGTGACCGTACTAGGGAATCTCTAGGGTTTCTGGGAGTCTTTTTGGGTATTTTTAAAAATTTGTTTCATTACTTGTTTTTAGAGTTTCTGCAAAAGTCTGAGCTAACAGAGATTTTGGTCTTCCATACCAGTTATCTCTGTCTCTTTGCTTGGACGCATTTTTTTTACGGGACCCATAGAGGTACACGCGGCCTGTATAAGGCTTGCATGCATGTACCTGTGCCCTACCTTCACATAGTCTGCGTGTACACACTAGCTGAGGAAGTGTCAGTCGCGTGTATGATTTCAGAAGATTTCTTTTAGAGAGGCAGTCATCCTCTCCCCCTGTTAGAAGTGATCCTTCTTAGGGGTTTTCTGGAACTCATTTTGGGCTCTGTGTTTGCAGTTTTATAGCTTAGGTTCCACCTTAGATTGGTTTTGTTCTATGAAATTTTCCTTGAATTGTTTCTTTTTTCTGACAAAGTAAGTTTCTGAGTCTTCAAGGGACTCTGGTTCTCAATACCAGTAGTCTCTGTCAGTGTTTGATTGCTTGTTTTTAATTTTTGAAGAATTGCAGAGGTACATGCGGCTTGTATAAGGCCTGCATGCATGTACACACACTCTGACCTTGCACAACTCACGTGCACACACTGGCTATTGAACTATCAATAGCGTGCTTGTTGATAAAATCTTTGTTAAAGAAGAGGCAGCCATCCTCCTCCCTGTCAGAAGTCATACTTCTCAGGGGTTTTCTTGATCTAGTACTGGTCTTTGTTATTTCAGTCTTTATCCTGGGTTTGACATCGGTTTTCTTGTCTTTTTAAAAAGATTTCTTGTGTTTCCTATCTTTTTTGACTTATTTTTAGCTTGAAATTTTAAGAAAAATGAGTTGCACTTTAAAAACAAATTCCCCCTCATGGTTGGGGGGGGGCATGAATCGTGCATTCATCAGTCTCTTTTAGAATCTTCTATTATTTCTGCTTTGATTGGAAGAAAATATAAAAAAAAAACTTAGTTTGTTAGATCTCTTTCTTTCTTGGCATTTGCTTTGCATTGTTATTTGAAAAAGAAAAAGAAATTAGCATAGTGTTGCATTTTCTTCTCATCTTAAAAGCATTTCAAAAAGGAAAAAAATAAGAAATATAATCATTCTTTGCTAGTGTCCATGTAAGTTTCATCATTTTTCACAAAGAGTCTTAACAACATCAGTTGCACTACCATACCCCTTTTGAGTAAATCAAGCCTTAAAAAGTACGCTAATTAAAAATTACTAGACTTTATGTTTGTAGGGTCCATCAACTAGATTAGGCTAGAGCCTTGATTTAGGTTGGAGAGGAAACTCTTCAAGGCTATAAAACAAACATACGAGTCTGTGCTAAGGAGTGTAGAAGTCTAGTAATGTGGAAATTATTCGGGACCCCCCCTCTAACACAGGGGCTAAACACAAGGTCGTGTGCAGAAAGGTAGCAGAGATAACCCTTCCAAAGCTGGACCAAGCATAGTGGGGAACACATATAGAGGACTTGTCTTGGGATTCCGTTGATTGCATTTTCTATGGAGCTTTGTGGGTCTCAAATCCATTTGAGGTCCTCAGTCATCTTTTATAACACTTTCTTTCGATACCCTTGATAAGTTTCAGGATTGATACCCTGCTCATTGCGGTCCACTCGACTGTCGACTGTACCCGCTTGGTGATTGTTCATGAGTTGGCAACCTAGTTGCCTTTATTTTAGGGACTTACACATGTGACCGCAGGGGTATACTGCAGTACCTAGGGAAGACATCGGGCCATGCTTTGCAGAGTATACTTGGAGGGTGCTTCCGTATTCGAGTTGCACTTGCACCGGTAAGTTGCTCTAGTGTTGGTTGGTGTAACTGTTCTTCCAACTAGTTAGTCATTTTCTTGATTTTCCTTTAGGAACTTTTAGTGTGTGCTCTATGCTCCCTAGTTTTCCATAGTGAGTTAGTTAGTCATGGATTTGGGTCTCTAACCTAGGGTGATAGACTGTCCACTTCGCCGGTGGAGAGGACTTTTCAGTCTTCTGCTTAGAAACGTGGAGCCGCCTCTTTATAGGCATTGTTTTTATAACACTGGTTCTTTAGAGTCAATGTGTGAGACTTTTATGGATTTGAACGATCCCGCAAGGGGAGAACCTTTGCATAAGATCTTCATGGCTAAATTTATTGATGATACCAACCAAGGAACCCCTTCACAAGGGGATTCTTGTGCTTTTCCTTTCTTCAGAAACGTTGGTGTCCCTTTGATGGCCACTTTGTACATTCCTGGGTTGAATGTGGGACTACCAATTTGGTTGGGTACCATTCCAAATGTTTCGAATTCTCTTGATGCTTCTCAGTTAAGCACCTTAAGTCATGGGCACCCTGTTGATGTTTCTTCATCAACAAAGTCATCTCCTCCTCCTTCTCCTGCCTCTGGTGAAAGTACATTTACTAGTAACCGAAAGTCTAAACGAAATAGAAAGAGGAAGAATAGGAAGAAGAAATCACAAACCTATGCGAGTCATGTTAGAGATAGGTCGACAACCTTTGCAAGTCACATTGAAGACCAACACCCAACCTTTGCAAGTTATGCTAGGGGCACACACCCACCCTCTGCAAGTCATGTTGGGGGAAAAAGTCCAGTCACTGCTATTCATACTGGTAATAGGTCTGTAGCCTCTGCAAGTCATGTTATCGACCCATCACTAACCTCTGCAAGTCATGTTGGAGATGTCAAACCAACCACTGTTAGTCATTCTAGGGGCATTAATTCTGTTGAGAAAACTAGACGGATAGGACGTAAGCCTAAGTTCCCTTGTAAGCTTTGCAAGGGAGATCACCTTACTCATTTGTGCCCTGGCATTCCAGAGGTACAAAGATTGTGGTCCCTGTCTGCAAGCTCTTCTAATTTTGAGTCTTTTGAGGTTTCCTCACAGTCTATTCATCCATTGGTTGAGAAAGTGGTCATGTCGATGCAATCATTGACTGATCCCACTCCTCGTTTGGGGGGTGAGGTTCCTTTAGACCTTGTAGTCTCTCAGCCTATTCAACCATTGGTTGAGAAAGTGGTCATTCCGATGAATTCATCGGCTGATCCCACTCCTATTTTGGGGGGTGAGGTGCCTTTAGACCTTGTAGTCTATCATCCTATTCAACCATTGGTTGCGAAAGTGGTCATGCCGATGCAGTCATCAGCTGATCCCACTCCTATTTTGGGGGGTGAGGTGCCTTTAGACCATGTAGTCTCGCAACCTATTCATCCATTGGTTGCGAAAGTGGTCATGCTGATGCAGTCATCAGATGATCTCACGCTTCTTTTGGGGAGTGACATGTCTACCGACTATGTTTTTAGCATTTCCGGTTCAATATTTTCAGAACAAGGGGGAATTTTTCTCGCTCCGAGCACACCCCCTCCAAGCCCTAGGATGGTTTCCTTTGATTGGAATGACCTTTTTGAGCCTCATCTTCCTTCCTCCGCACCCTTTCAAATAAGGGTTGAAGTTAATTCAACAAACATTTATCGATGTATTGTGGATGAAGGAGCCTCTGCAAGTATTTTATCCTCCTCGGTTTGGAAAGTATTGGGTTCTCCCAAGCTTGTGTCTACTTCACATGAGTTGTTGGATTTTGACAGATGTCCTAGTGAATATTTGGGGGTTCTTCCTCAATTGCCTATCTCATTAGGTGGGAATATTGTCTGTGTCGATGTTATAGTGGTGCAAGGCCTGTTAGATTTCAATATGCTTCTCGGGCATGATTATGTATATTCTATGAATGTTGTGGTATCTATGCTCTTCCGGGTGATGCACTTCCCTCACAATGGAAGCATTGTCACTATTGACCAACTAGCATATGATAATCACCATCCTAATTCAGCGTTAGTTCAGGCTGCCCCTTTATATGTTCCTAGTGTTTGTGTAGACTCCACCCCACCACGGGTTAATTATGTGGCATCTTATCCTCGGTGTTCAATTGCTTATGAGCAGGAACCTGTGCAATCATGTTTTCCTTCTCGAGACTTGGAATCAGTAATTGATCCATTGGTGTATCCAATGGGGGCATGGGAGCCCTTGCTTCCCCCTCTTGGTCCAAGTGGGCTTGAGTATCCTTCTGAGTTTGATCTCGTTGTTAGTATATCCTCAAGCCTTCATGATTGTGATTCTTCGCTAATAGACTCTACCAGTCTTGGTCATAACCTCCATCGTCATATGAAGTATGGTCAGTTTACTTCACCCTTTGGGAATATCGACCCTCTTTTGCGTGATTTATCAGATTTTGAATTGCCTTCAGATGAGGCTATCCTTGAATCCATGACTACATTTTCTATACTGCAGGAGGACTTACACCATGGTTTGTGTTTTCTTCCCTTTTGGGAGACTTTCCAAGTTGACTATCGAAGAGACTCTTGGTCTGAGCTTGGAAATGGGCTCTACCTCAACCAGTTTCATACATGAGTTGTAGCCCCCACGGGTCTTCTTTTAAGCCCTTTTCAGACCCTCTAAACATGAAAAGATTGCCAAGCGATCTTGTGGCCTTTCACGCTCGTTAAATTGAAATTTGATGTCATGTCTATCCTGCGGTAGTTTACCCATTTTTCGGTCTGAATGGTCAACTGTACGAACAAAGGTATACTTTAGAGGCCTAGGATCTCTAGAAGAGTACCCTCAGGTATAATTTTAACCCTTTTTCGGGCCTGAGGGACTAAATTTACAAAAAAGGAACCCCCACGGAGTCCATAGTTAAGCTCTTTTCAGATTCCCTAAAATTGAAAAGATCGTTGAGTGACCTTATTCTTTCACACTCGTTAAAATGGTCCAAAAGAACATTCCTGACAAAGTCCATAGTTAAGATTTTTTCAGACTCCTTAAAAATGAAAACATTGTCGAGTGATCTTGTCTTTATCACACTCGTTAAAATGGTTTTGAATAGACGTATTGTCAGTGCTAGTTTACCCCTTTTTCAAACCAACTAGACTACCTTTGAAAAAGGTACCCCATCAGAGTCTCCTTTTATGTTTTTTCAGACTCTCTAAATATGAAAAACCGTCAAGCTTACCTTCTCTGGGCTCGTTAAACTTACATCGAAGGATGTTACCATTGTGTGTCTTATTAATCACATTTGCATACCTGCGTCTTTGGCCTAATGTCGACTCCATGTTGCTCTCAACCAAACCATCTGAAGCATGCCTTATACGCAATCCCTGTAGCACTTTTCCTTTGCGTCTTGACACGTTTGGACCTGGGAGGGATTTTTCTGAGTGTCCTTTCTTTGAACATCAGTCTTGTCCTTGCGCCTTGAACTCGTATGTTTGTGACACTCATTCCTCATTTGTAACGTAGCATTCTTTTATTCTTTTTCCAAAATTATTGAAAAAGAGAAAAAAATCAAATATACCCCAAAAAGAGGAAGGGAAAAGTATTTTATTTGTATTGGCAGCACAATGAGTTTCCCTTGGATAAAGAACATCCTTACGTTTGTCTGTCAAGCCTTGGGATTTCATATGACCTTAGGAAGTTGTTCCCGCTACATTGAGCTGTGTCCTCCTCCATTTTGTTATCCTTCCAAACATATGGAGAGTTTGCGTTACCTCCTACCTCGTGAACTTATGTTAATGCCATGCTGCCTAAGTCTCATCATTTGTCATGCTATTGTCCAAGGGAAGTTTTTACCAAGCCCGAGTCGGCCCCTCTACAGTTTGTCGCTTGCCCTCATGCCCGACCATCCCAAAAGTCCAATCAAGTCTTTGTTTGAAATCAATGAAGCCTTCATTTTGATCATCAAAGATTCTCTAGTCCATGACCGACGAGCCGTCGAAGACCTCTGGGTAGTGAATTTGTACACTCATATTACACTCCTACCCGAGTTTTGAAGATTTTGAAGTTGTTACTCGAGCTCTGAAGACCTCATCTCCAGCCATTAGGCCTTATCAGCTTCTAGAATATGGATACTATACATGTATATCTTTTTTATTTTGAGATGTAGATCCGCTATGTATTTCTCGCGGTTGCACTTTATATAGTTATATGACATGGATCTACAGTGTATTTGATTGGTACCCATGATTTTATTTCATCACGAGCATGGGTATGCCCGCCTCAGAGAGACAATTTTTATTTTGTAGATGGCACCTCCCGAAGTCTGGTCCCTGGGCTCACCGGTTTGGTATGTTGATAAATATTGATAATGTATTTTGGCCATTAGATTCTCTTCTGACCTCACACATTAGGGGGCATCTGTTATAACCCTAATTTTCACCAGACATGCTTACCTGGCATCAGGCCATCTCATATTCCTTCTTTTTCAAAACACTACTGAACAACTCTTCTTAAAAATACCATTTTTAAAGGTCCACGCACCCTGCTCCACTATAGTCCATGTGTATCTACAGTTTCCACACTAGATGACCCACTACAGCCCACGTGGACCTACAGAAGCACAAAAAAGGGATTTTTGCTGATGGAACACATAGATTTGGGTAAGTTAACTAAACCTTTTGGCCATGCATGATCGGTCATTCAACCAAATACCTAGCTCCTTCTAGCCTATAAAAAGAAGGGGTAAGGGTTCCATTTAAAAAAGAGGAAAATCATAGTAAAGAGACTATACCCAATTGAGAATTCCCCTTGTCCCAACCTTTAGCCATCCTTGTGCAAAGAGAAGTATAGAGCAAAGCAGTTGGAGGATAGTTGAAGAGGAGCCCAGAACCAGGTTTGTGGAGTAGTGGTTGGCTTCATCATTGTAAGTTGCTTTAGTGAAGTTAATAATAAAGAAGTACTTTTTCCGTCCCACCATATGAGGTTTTCATTTCTTATTGCGTACATGTTGATTAAATATCTAACCCATTAATCTGTAGATCAAATGCATGTGGAGTTCTTTGTTTTTCTTTTTGTGAATGCAGGTCAGCCTTGGGAGGAGAGTTGCAGTCAAAGAGTGACCAAGCGTGAAGAGGGATCGATATCAAACGTCTGAAATAAGGTATGCTCACTTGATCTTCTTAACTACGTATTTGCTTAAGAATAATGGGGATTAGGTCCGGGATGACGGTAAAAATTAGGAATCTTTAGGTATTTTATGCATGCATGATAAAACCCTAAGTGCTAGTCCATAGAGGGATTTCCCACTCAAAACAGAAGCAAGAAGCAATAATGTAGATAGAGGATATGGAGTGACAAGTCTGCGTAGCGACCGACTTGTTTGAGAAGGTAGAAAAACTATGGACGAAGCTGGAAGAGGATCAACAGGTCCAACAATGGGACAAGGAAGAAGAAAGGACAAGAGAATCTATCCAGGACCTCAAGCATAGGAAAAATACAATGTTGATCACTGAGCACATCAAAGGAGCACAGGATATGAAGAAGATGCATGCAAAAATCATAACTGCACATACACAGAATAAGGAGAGCCAATATCAAATGGAACCGCTCTAAGAGAGGGAAGTAGAGGTCATTGCGCATGCAGAAGATGCAAAGAAGAACATGGCATAAACTCAAGTGGAGTGTGTAGAGATGATCAACGATGACATTGCAGTGCAGGTATTGGACACACTCAGGGAGAAGACTGTGTAGGCTCAAACACAAATGAAGGAGCTCACAGAGAAGTTCGAGGCTCTCGCAGGAGAGATCGAAGCAATGCATAAGGTTTAGGTGGCTCGGGACGAGCCACATGTTAGTGTTGGGGGCATGTTGGATGCATGCCTAGACAGGAAGAAAGGCTATTTTTGGTGGAAAAGCATGCAAAAGATAGCTGGAAGGAAAAACAACATGTGTAAGATAAGAAGGTGAAGTGCACATGTAAGGAAGACCTAATGACGCTAGGGTTAGGGTTTTTGTAATGCATCGTAATGGCTGGTGAGTCGAGGATATAAATAAGTAGTACTAGGTGAATGGAAGGGACAACATTGGGGAGAGATAGAAAGAGAGAGAGTTGTAGAACTGTATGATTCATTAAGCTGGTGAGCTAGAGAAGGAGTAAGTGAATCGATCTCGAGGGTTAGATGGCAGGTTGAGGAGCCTCGTGCGATCTAGTCAGCCTCACAGGGATCAAGGATCCCATGGGAGGGAGGAAGAGATAATATTGTAACCATGCGTGATGTGATATATTTATAAACTATAATAAAAGCTTGAGATCCAAATGTTTGTGGACGTATCCTGGAAGGGGGTGAAACATGGTAACACTTTGTTTTGGGATTGAATGAATGCATCTTTATGTCTGATTAATTGATGAATGATTAGATGAATGAAGCCACTAAGTAGATATGATATTCCACATGCATGCATAGAATGAATTTTATAACTAGATGATTGAATTGAATGAATAATTTTTACAATGCACAACCTCAGATCTCACTCAGTCTCAGGTTGCAAACACCTGAGTATTGAAGCCACCCATAGAGCTATCTTAGGTGAGATTGCACAGTACACTCTATGTGTTGTGCTACCTTCTCGTTTACTAGAGGGGTCGATAGTTTTAAATGGATTTTGTTGGGAATCTTTCAAAATCTGAACCAAGGTCACTCTAGGATGGTAAAGAGGAATCAGAATAAAGAACCCCCTAGAACAATGGAAGAGTAGAGTAAAACCAACATTAGGTATAATGAGACCTCAAAGTATTTTCACATACACATTCCCTCCTTGATAAAGACAGTTGTGAGGCAGGATGTGAAATTTGAGGGCATATCCTTTAGGAGGTCATGAGGTTTTGAGTAGGTTGAGAAACAGACTCCTTAGATTCAAGTGATTTCACCACAGGTTGCAGGATCACAGAGTTCACAATCACCATTTTCAGGGTCACATGTTCACAGGTGACAGGGTCATAGGATACAAGTCCCTAGGGTACAGGCTCCCAGGTTATTGGTTCACAGATGACTACAAGTACATATTATTTAGGTACACAATATTTAGGTGATAGGGATGAGGAGGAGTCCCCTCCATATGAGATGAATTCGGGGAAGAGGAAGCCAAAATGGATTTAAGAGACCTTGAAGAAAGCTCACGAATTTGTGGGGAATCCCAAGAGGGATGTCGGGGAGAGTGAGGTGCCAGAAAGGTTTTGCATCTATTTAGTTATGGTGGGTATCATTAGTGAGTCCAAACCTTCCACTTTTGATGAGGCAACAGGTCTGAAAGGATTCCATGGTTGAAGAGTAAAATTCCATCATGAAGAATGATGTGTGGAAGGTTGTTCTGATACCTAAGGGGAAGTCATTGGTGACTTCCAGGTGGCTCTATAATATCAAGAATCTTGTAGATGGAAACATTGAGAGGTACAAGGCTCAGTTTGTGGCTAGAGGATTCTCACATGTAGAGGGATTTTATTACGATGATACCTTCACACAAGTTGCTAGATATACTTTGATCAGGGAAATGATCTCCATTGTAGCAAAGATGGTTTGGAAGATCCACCAGTTGGATATGAAAACCACATTTTTGAATGGAATCATATAGGAGGAGGTGTACATTGAACATCCATAGGGATTTGAGGTGCATGAGAGAGAGTCACATGTGTGCAATTTGAAAAATGTGTTGTATGGACTTAAGTAGGATCCTAGAGCTTGGTACTCTAGGATTGATACTTACTTGCAATAGTTGGGGTTTGAGAAGAGTGAAGTGGATCCCAATATTTACTACATTGTGGTTGGCGAGGATCCTCTTATTCTTGTTTTATATGTTGATGATATTTTAATTACAATGGCAGATAGACTCATAGTTGGTTGCAAGCAAAGTCTTGCTTCATATTTTGAGATGAAAGATATTGGGATGATCCATTATTTCTTGGGGTTGGAGTTTTGGCAGGAACCATGACACATTTTGCTGGGGTAGGGAAAGTATGGAGTTACATTCTGAAGAGATTTTAGATGAAGGATTATAGGCCTATGTCAACACCCATGATTACCAATTGGAAGAGATTAATTCTTTTGACTTCGAGCTCGTTGATCCCACTATATATCGTTAGTGTATAGGCTCGTTGATGTATTTGGTCAACACTAGGCCAACTATTTGTTTTTTTGTCAACACTCTTAGTCGTTTTATGGTGAATCCCATGAGAGTGCATTGGGTGGCAACAAAACATGTTCTTAGGTATCTACAAGGCATAGTGGATTAGGTTTTGTACTATGTGAGAGGGGATGGAGTCAGTTTCACAAGATATACAGACTCGGATTGGGTAGGATGTGTTGTTGACATGAAAATTACTTCAGGGTGATATTTCAGATTGGGTTTGACAATTGTGGCATGGTTCAGTTGAAAAAAAAATTCAGTGGCATTGAGTTCTATTGAGGCAGATTACATGGCATCCAATCAAGCCAGTTGTGACACCATATGGTTTCACAAATCATTGGTTGGTTTATTTGGTCAAGAGTTGAGGCCTACAGTGATTTATTGTGAAAATTAGAGTTGCATAAAACTCTAAGAGAATTTGTTTTTTCATGACAGGTCAAAACATATTGAGATAAGATATCACTTCATCCGAGACTATGTCGAAAGAGGGGAAGTTGAGCTTTAGTACATATCCACAAATGAGAAGGTAGCATATATTCTCACGAAGACTTTAGGGAGAGATAAGTTTGTCTACTTCAAATATAAGTTGGGAGTGGTGAGTAACACCTTCCTCTGTAAGAGGGAGTGTTAAAATTTGTACCTAGGACAAGTGTTTCCCACATAGGCTTGGTGTCTAGCATGTGGGGAAATATTCAAAAGTGGTCCTTAGAAAATTAAATTTATGATATATAAAGTTAAAGTGACTTTTTGATCATATTAAAAGAAAAGGGTGACTTAAGTGACTAAAGTTGTGATAAAGTGACCTTAAATCACAATCATAAATCTAGATGGCCTAGGATTTAATCTCATCCATTAGATCTTAGGTTTAGGTCATTTTCATTGAGATGGAAAAAAGGGGATTCTAGGGATTGAGGTTCCATTCTTTCATGAGAATTAAATGAAGAGAGAGAGAAAGAGAAAGAGTTGAAACAAAGAGAGATATTGCAGCAAGGTGGGTGCAGTTTCCAAGGAGAGGAAGGGAAAAAAAATCGAGGTAGATTATGCCACAATTTTTTAGGTGTCAGTACAATCATATACATACAGTTCCATATAGTCTCTACAATAACCCATGCATAGATTTCGAGGCAATTCCGTACATCATTTATTTCTATAGAAATCATGCAAAATTACAGAATTCTAGGCACGAAATTTGAGGAGAAGTTGGGGCACGTATTTCGAGTAGTTTCTAGGCATGGTTATTGAGATAAGTTTGTATTTATGTTGCTGGAATAAATTTCTATAAAAGATCAATTTTCTGAGCTCAAGAAATAATAAAAATCTCCCTCTCTCTACGTGTTTTCCCTTCAGGGTTTTTCCATGGATTTGTTTCCTATTTTCACATTCAGTATTTGCATAAAAGATTCATTGTGTTTCAATTATAAATTTTATTTAAATATTTTACATTTCAACAACAAAAGAAATGTGGGTTGGGCATTAAAAACTGATAAAAATATATTGAGACTGAAACCGGGTTGGGTCTGAGAATTTTTACAGTAAAATGGGTACCTAACATGGCCTTATTGTCGGGACCCATTCTTCATTTACACCCTAGTAGTGTTTAGGGGGGGGGGGTGTTGGAGATATTACACATTTACCTAGTAATTTTTTTTCCTAAGTTTTCTAGTCTAATGTTGAGAGCATTATCCAGAGATGAGAATATTCTCTGCTGGGAATATTCCCTACAAAATAGGGCATCTCCTATAAAATAGAGTGCCTTCCTTCTTTAGTTTTGACTTAGTTATAATAGTGGAGGCAACTCATGCATGACAACCTCGATTTTACCACCAACACTTGCATGTTCACCTCAATTTTCTCACTAGGAGAACACATATCACATGCACATGTCTAGGAGGGCACACATCTTTTGATTTCACGTGTTTCTCTCACCTCCACATGTGTGACTCAATTAATTGATGATTGCATGGACAATTAACGAGCACTAAGTGGCAAATAAATTTGCTTTATGTCAGCGAGTGTCCAAATCTCTCTAGATCAATACTATGGAGATTTTACTTATCCATGTAGAGTATTTGATGTATTTATTACTCATTCTACCATTTAGTTAATACAATTCAATTATTCTTTCTCTAATTCTTTCTTCTCTCTCTTTGTTTCTTCTGCAAGCTGTGTGAATTTCTCTAGCTAGGTTCTCAGTGCAGGTTTCATCGAAACTTCACAGATGACATCCCACATATGGGTGCTATGTATAATATTTTTAATCACGTGGGAGGTTCAAATATGGATCCTGATCCTTATATTCAAGATGATGTTCAAGAGCACTTTGATCAAGATATGTAATAAATATTTTTTAAAGTTGCGATCAATTTTAATATTTTTTTGTGGTTTATGCATCCAAGAAAATAATTGGTCAAACCATTATAAAGGATTATTTTGGCATGAGTGTGATCATAAAGGAGAAATACTTATATTACTATATCTCAATTTTATACATAAAATTTTAGCATTCTAATATCATTACTTGTTCCCTTACCCATAGCTCAAATTTGTGATAATTTCCACATAAATTTAGTTAGGTTAGAAAATCCATGGTATTCTCATAATTTTTACCTTAACCTCTCACATATGTAATTAATAATACCTATCCTAATTCTTCATGAAATGAATATATGGAGATCTCAAATAATTGATGAATCACATGTGTCATTCTAGGGATTTGTAAAGAAACACCTTAAAAATGAAATGCATAGATGGAGATCTCAAGTAATTGATGAATTACATGTGTAATACATTCTAGGAATTTTTAAAGAAAAACCTTCAAAATGTATCATATTGGAACATAATCCTCTTCAAACTAATGAAAAAAATGACATTTGGTACAAGGTCTTGACCAAGATCCACAATGGAATTAGGTGAAAGGTGAAAAACCCATGGAGGGAACACATGGATTTATGAGATAATCCATATTATTACCTCACAAAAATTGCACAAAATGTTATATTCCATATACCATCACAGAGAAATGTGGTGACAATGTGTGCAAGCTTGATCTTCCACCCTACCTAAGTCTTCATCCAGTCTAAATTATGAAATTATTGCAACCCTATAGTCCCTCTTAATTGAGGAATCAATTTCACAACCTAAACTTTGAGGAATCAATTTCACAACCTAAATTGAAGAATGCTAAACTTGAGGTCAATATTTTATTCCTTAATTGAGGAATCAATTTCACAACAAGGTGAGGCGTCAATTAAAGAGGAATCTCACTCTGTGACAGAGGAAGAAAATAGTTAGAAAAAAAAAAAATCTTAATGAATCATATGATATTGAAATCTAAAACATTTATAGGTCTTGTACCTACTGATAGCTGATACAGAGGAAAAACTGTAAATGATTAAATTGAAAGAATAATTAATGACCACAATAGAGGTTGTACTAAATTGCAGTTAAGCATTCATCAAAGAGATATGTGAAAAATATGAAACAACAAAGAAACACATAACTCAAACTTGACCAGATCTGGGATCTTCAATCTGTATTTGTATTAATTCAAAAATATCTTCAAATTATTCTTTACACTGCGCCTAGAAAAATCCCTCTTTCAGTCTCCTAAAATTATACTTATACCAGATCACCAATACATTGATGGTTGGTGATTTCCTAACTCCTAGGGGCAAACAATTACAAAAATGCAAACCTCAACCGTTTGTATGATTATCTTTTATTTTTCTATCGTATCGATAATATAATCTTTCAAAATGATACTTCATTGTTTTATTGAAGTATCTCCTTCTTTTGACCCAATACATTCAATACATTTTTCAAGAAAGTGTACAAAAGTTCTGGGAGGCTTTGGAAAATCCTTCGCTTCAAATAGATAAAATTTTCTTTGAATTCTTGGAAGCAGGTATTCAATCCCCTTACCAACAAACTTAATTGATTGCAATTTTGAGTTTGGCTTCACCAGCCACGTATCTATTAGGGTAACATTAATTTCCTTTAATTTTGAAATTTCCATCTGAATTTCGTTCAAACCCTCTTTGAAATTCAATTGGTGTCTTACAATGTTTATCTGTCCTAATTTCCCAGTGCAATTGTCTCTTCCAATACCTAATGATCCCTTGTCCACCAAATCAAATATTTCTTCGCAATCATCTTTGATTTCCTTGGCTATTCTCTTGTTTTCTGCTATGTTAGCCTCCCATACATTGAGAAAAATATCGCCTTTGATCTGCTCTCTGACAGATAGCTTTGGAGTTTTCGATACCTCTTCATTTTCTGAACATACAACTGCCCTTTGGAAAGTGGCCCTTCCTGCTTTCGCTTCTTTTTATTTAAAAATAATATTATCAAAAGAATTTCTTACTTCTTGAAAATAATTTTGAATAATCTCTACTTTGGAGATTAATCTCTGTTGCTCGGCTTCTATCTTCGTATGTATTTCTAGTGACTGATCCTAAAAAACTTTCAAATCTATAACCTAACCTTTCATTGAATTTAATTTAGCTTGTAGTTGTCTTACCAATTCTTCTTTCTGAATAACCTATATCTGGATAGTCTGCATCTTCTTGTTCATCTCGTCTAGACTTGACTTAAGTGATTGAATTTCCTATTTGTCAACAACCCTAGCTTGATCCAAACCTTTATTTATTTCTTCTCTAACATTTTTCTTGGTATATTTTAGTTGGTTTTGCAACTGGACTATCCTATGGTTACTCTGTTTCAACCTTGTTCTCATATTGTCAATAGTGAACAAATTTGTTGTTTCTAGAGCTCCCATGGAGCCTGCTACCTCTGTAGTGAAATATTCCTGTTCCAAGTTCTGCCCATCTACTAGCACCCTATGTTTCCTTACCATACCACCTTCTCTCATATACATCTCCTGCTTTAATACAACCTTCCTCTTTTTACTGAAAAAGTAATCAGAGGGAGGTATTTCTTCTCTAGAGACAGGGGTGAGGTCACTAGCATATATGACTCCTATCTGAGGGAGTCCAAAAGTAGACTGTAAAGGGGTCAAGGAAGTAATAGTATTACCCAAATCTGTGGATTTTGTTTCCCCTGTTGTCTTGGGGGTATCAACATGAACAAAAGATGATGAAGGGGGAGTAGATTGACTGGACTCAGGAGGTGTCCCAGACCTTCTTTCTGTTTCTACTCATAGATTCTCTGTATGTGGGACTTCTTTGTTTTGTGAATATCCCTCGCCCCCCTGTGGATTTTCCTTGGTGTATGATTTATCCTGCGTTTTCTATCCGAAACCTGGGGAGTGTTTTCTTGTTCTGGAGTAGGGGTTGTTGCTTCTCCTTGTAATACCTTGGGCAAACCACTTCATCTGTGTTTCTAGAAGGTTAGAAAACTAATTTGCAAGTTGGATGGTAATGTCTATACCCTGTCTAACACCTCCTCATAGGTTTTGTCCCCTTTGAAAATGTCATCGCGAGGGGATTCCTCGTGTTCATATGCTTTCATGCCACAATGAGCCATGTGATTTCCCACTGTTTGATAAGGGTTGTGTTTCCTGTGTTCGATATCCACCAACTTGAACTCCTCTAGAGTGGAAACTTCAACCTTAGAATGACCCAAGTTGAGTAGCAAAAACTTCCCAATTTGTAGAGGGAAAACCAACCAGAACTTCTTCTGAGCTATCTTTAATTCTATCCCAATGTCGCCTATTATTATCTGATGAGCTACCTTTCTACACACCAGTCTGTCAAGGAGGAATTTCGGAAGTGCATGAGGAGGGATTGAACATCCAAAAACCCTAATATAGGAGAAATTATCCTCAATAAACCAATCAGAAACTGCCTTGAGGTTTCCTATGACCGACTCTGAAATGCAGGGTGGTGCATAGCCATACAACATCTGATGCACCCGTATCACCACAAAATGAAAAATTTCATAGAAATAATCCTTAGCATTTTCTTTCCACAACTTAGAATGATATTCATAAATAGGTTCAGTGCAGGTTGGGTTCCAACTCCAATTCATCAAAGGGAAAGGATTCATGAAACATATAGCATCCATAATGTACATGAACATGTAAAAGGCTACTGGTCGGCCACTAGATCTCACGGTTTGATACTCTATAACCTCCTTAGCTAGGTTATCTGATAGAATCTTATTCTAATTGAAGTTATAACCTTCAGCTGCTTCATGTAAAAGGGGCACCCATTCTGCAAGGAAATGGGTAGGACTTTTCTACCCGAAAAGTCTACATAGCATCATAGCCACATAGGCCATGTACTCATTCAATGAGGATGTGGCATAAATGCTATGGGTATCAACCAAATTTTACTGGGTGTCTCCACCAGTCTTTGATTATGCCGGGGTATGTTTGATTTGCCTCTGTGCATTCTTTCCTTTGAAATTCACTTACAAACTCTTTATTATAAATGTAGTTAGAATTGGGAAACATTTTGTGCATTACTTGTATATGCTCCGGTCTGAAAGAGTCGACGACGACCCCTCGATAGTCCAAAATGATTCTCGTTTGCACGTATGTCCTATCTAAAGCCAAACTAATCATATTGTTGTATGTCATGAGTCGTGTGCACGTAGCTACTTTGTGAAGTTCGGACTCTGCTATGTCCCGAAGTTTGTTTTCAGAATCATCGGGAAAATTCTTGATTTCGTAGTCCAAGGTTTCGAAAATTTGCCTCTAGGATTTGATGGAATCAATGACATGCGATGTAGTATCAGATATGGCATCTCCTTCCGGGCTTGAGCTTTCAACTGCTTCTTCAGTTTTCTTAGGTGCCTTTCTAGGTGCCATAATGTTCACACTGGACTAAAAACTTGTTTGGAGAGGAAAAATATATAAGCCTGGATAAATGCAACTCACTCCTGATTGTAAAAAGCAAGAATGAAATTCAAACTACAGAATGTTTATTAACCTTTAGCTTCTTTTACAATGAGCGTACTGACACAGGCGATAAGGAATTAATGTTTTAATGAGGAAGATATGCCTAGAGATATGCCTTCATGTCAAAAATATCTCCATTTGTCTGTTATTAATACTTCCGCATATCGACGATTTCAAATTGGAGTTTCAAAAGGACTTCTTTCAACAAATCCCGAAATGCGAAACGAGAAAAGTAGTTTAGTCATTATTAATCTCGTTTTAAACTAACTTAATTTAGTTTTAGACTTTGTTAAAAATTTGCAATTTCACATTTCGAAATTTTAGGGATCCTGTACCCAAGAGGTATGTCATAAGAAAACCCTGAATCACGAAATCGCGATGGGATTAATTTAGGTGCTAATCACTTGTATTAATGCTTTAATTAATCAAGATTAGTAATTAATTTCTTGTTTTCGGAAAAATGGGGATCAGGTGTGTTACCCATGATTTTGGTTGTCATGATGATGTATTGATAATGGTGTAATCAGGCTCTTCATTAGAACTTTCTCCTGAGAAAATTTACCTTCATCTCTTTCCAGAAATGACATTTTGGAGGAAGGTTCGCAGGCTACCAATACATTTTCCTGCGAGAATGCATGATTCTCGCAGGCTGCCTTAAGACAGGGTGTGAGAAGTTCGCACTGTGTCTAACTGCTAGGGTGCAAACACTTTCTAAAGAAGGGAAAAAGATGAATTCTCGAAGCATCTAGAAGGGAATATTCTAGAAGGACGAGATGGCATTCGAATGGTTATCTTAGTACTGGATTCCCAGATATTTTGGGATCATTCTTATCCAAGTAACTAATTCATTCTCTCCTATATATTGAGGGGATTCTCATGGAAAAGGTTAGAAGCAAATAAGGTTAAGCAAGACATTGGAGAATAAGTGAAAGATAGTGTGAAGGACTGATTCTATAGCAGCTAAAGACTCCAGCAAGTTTATCAAAAGTGGTTGATCTTCTTCATGCAAGGGAGAAAGTGTGTGTGTTAGAGCCAAGGGCCATCAAAAGGAGGTTTGCAACATCAAGGCTCAGGTTGTAATCTTTGCTTTCCATCAATATGATACAGTAATATGTCCCTTTCCCATAAATCTAATGTCACTTTATTGTATAACTCCTTGATCATATACATAGATTGACTCTTGAATATATTGAGTTGTTTTCACTTCGATTGGTTTGAACTGTCCTGGTCTTGACTGCACAAGAGCATTGGAGTGAAGCTGGAACAACAAAGACCAAAGGAAGCGATTATAAGGTATGTTCATAATTCTTTCCTCCTAGTTCATTCAATAGTTAAAATCTAGGGAAAGAGTATTATTCTGTCTTGATTTGTTCTAGATCCAGGTGGATCTAGGGAGATCAGTTTGTGTTCGTACTTATGGATTTATCCAATAACAGGGTGTTCGAGGGTCGAAATTTTGAAAGAAATTTGATACAAGAAAACCCAAATCATGAAAGATTAATGAATTATTGATTGTGTTTAAGAGTTTAATTAATCACGACTAAAGGGTACTTTGTGAAATGCACCTCGGGACTTATAACAATCATTTTTTTTATTACTTTTAATAAAAAGCCTTTTCGGGATTTTGGCACTGGGACTCTAGAGTTGCTAACTAAAAATCATACCTTGTGAAAAGCCGAATCCTGAAACCCAAAAAAATCGAAAGACTATTGACTCCTTTTTAGGACTAAGGGTGGCTCCATGACTAGGAAATAACGAAGTTTCTAGTTTAAAGGGTAAAATATTAAACTTCGTGTCAACATTATGATCCATCTAGGGATATCGTTTCCTTGTGGGACGAGAAGAACATGTAGACCAAGTTCCTTCATTGGGTAAATGGGGTCAATAATTCAACTTTGTGAAACAGACCAGGAGAAAAAATCAAAACATGATTTTAGGATCTCTACATTTGACTTTGAAAATTCTTTAAAAATAAAACATCCGATGATATCGAGTTAGGTTCTCAATATATTTCCTTTTCTGAAACTGACCTCATATTTGTGTAAGATAATCAAAACCAAATTAACCATTCTACTAGGTTTCACCTGATTTCGTTTGCATCAAGGTGAAGTAATTTCAATGTGTCAAATTAGGGGATCCCAGAAACCTATAATGTGAATCCAACTGAAAGAAGAAAAGTTACTAGAGCGTCTTGTAATTAATGTATAACAACCTTATCAGATATAAGGATATTGATTCATTTCCAGCGAGCCTGTTCAGTACCCCGATGAAGTTATCAGAATTCCCATATTGAATTCCTTTCACCACTTCATTGTTTTATAGCATTTAAATGCTGAGATGAGGGCAATCAATATAATGAATTTCCTTTCTTCATCTCTTTGGACTAGATGGGGGAAATAAATATTGAATTTCCTTTCACCATCTGTCTGTATATACTTTTTAATATGAAGTGGGGGCAATCAATCAGTATGTAATATACTCAGGAAGATATTTTCTTGAATTTTTTTAACAACAGAGGCCTGCCAACTCACTTAAATAGCTCTGGGCTAATCTTCTCTCTTGCCTTCAAACATCATTGGCTTAAGGGAAATTCTTAAGGGAATCTTCTTGAAATATTTTTAAGGAATTTCCTTGAGCAAAACCAATTAGTTTATTCCTGTTAGGAAGGCTAATAAGGTTAGGATTAACCTAGAAATACTTTTGGTTCAGCTAAAGTTAAATAACTATAAACTCAACCTATTCTCGTTTCTGAAGGTTTGTTTGAGAATTTTCATAACCAAAGTGAGACATTTCTTTTCTCAAGGAACTTATGATAAAACCTCTAGGTTCAGGCGAGAAGCAGGCTTTACCGTGACTAAGGGGAAGGTAAGGGGCTTCAGAAAAACTACCGCACTTATGACCATTCTTAAAGATTTTCTTAGTTAGCTTTTATAACTTTTCCTTAAGTGATAATATTAGCATCAATTGAACTAATGATTTATTTATTTGTATCTTTTAGGGTAATTTAGCCTAAATTTCCAGAGAAGAATCTCATACCTTGGTAATTCCTACGTTGCCAGCCAAAAAGGCTATTAATTTATTACCTTTTTCATTGGAAGATATTTAATACATATATCCGTGCCTGTCACCTTTTTAGCATCTCTAGTCTCTTGGTTTGTCAACAACTTTCCTACGAAATAAATAGCATACTAATTGTCAGGAAATCTTATGAATCAAAATTAATATATATATATATTAAGACCTTAAAATAAAAAACTTATCGAAAGAAATGGAACTATAAAGTAAGCATGAAAACAAAATGGTATGTACAATGAGATTTCAAAAACACATTACTGCATGAAGTGTTTAAGGTGCCTCCCATTTACAGGGGCATTGAGAATGTCTCCATCAAGATTTTCTAATGAAAAATCATTTTTCCCCTCAGAAGCCGAAATCTTATATGGGACGGACCAGATCGGATCAAACTTGCCATGTTTAACAGTGCCTTCTTTCCTAGCTTCCCATTTCAGGACCAGATCGCCAGGGAGAAAATCTCTATCTTTAGCTTTTCGATCGAATAAGGCCTTCATGTTATCCTGATATCTCTGTAACCTTTCATTTACTTTGTCCCTATTTTACTAAACTTCAACCAGCTGGTTTATCATCCCGGTAACGTCGTTGGGTTCTTCATTTGAATCTTGCTAAAGTTTCATTACGAACAGAGCTAGATTTATTGGTAAAATGACGTCAGTGCCATATACCATCTGAAAAGGGGAAGTCCCAATTGATCTTTTGGTACTTATCTTGTTAGCCCATATAGCATATTTTAAATGGATATGCCATGCTTTCTTGTTTTCAATCAAAACATTTTTTTATCACGGTAATCAGACTTTTATTAGATGATTTAGCTAGACCATTACCCTGTGGATAGTAAGTTGTGGAGTGTCCTAGTATGATGTTGTATTTTGGGCAAAATATTATCATGGCCATTGACTTAAATGCTTGCGCATTATCAATGAATATCTTTCGAGGATAGCCAAACCTGGATAAAATAATTTCTTCTAGGAAACTGATTACCACTGAGTTAGTTTCATTTCTTGTGGGAATAGCTTCCACCCATTTAGTGAAATAGTCTGTAGCAGTTAGAATCCACGTGTGTTGTGCGTTGGAGTGTGGATGAATTTCTCCAATGAAATCAAGACCCAATTGTTGAAATGGAGCTTTGGTTTTAACCAGAACTAAAGGTAAAGCTGGGACTTTATGTTTGCCTGTAAACAACTGACAAGGAGTACAAGTTTGGACTTTAGTGTTTACATATGTGAATAATTTAGGCCAATAATACCCGACTCTTAAGATTTTATAAGCCATTGCCCACCAAGCAGGGTGCCCTCTGCACACTCCCACATGGAAATCGTCTATAACCCTTTCTGTTTCGGCCTCGACTAAGCAGCTCAATAGGAAACCCAGGGGGTCTTTCCAATATAATTTACCATCTATGATACAATATTTTACAGCGTGTAACTTCAGTGTCCTAGTTTTAGATGGGGTTAACTCACTGGGACATAGAAGGGTCAGTAGGTAAGAAATGATATCGTGATACAATACTGAAGTAGAGAACTTGTCTTGAATCTCAGTTGTGGGTGCAGTGATGTCAAGCTCATCTATTTCTAGAAATCCCTTGTTCTCTTGCAGTTGATTTATCCCAAGTACTTTTAAATTTGATTCGGCTAGCAATTTGGCCAAACCCTGACCTTTGATAATTTTAGTTGGTTTGATTTCCAGGTCGAACTCCTGAATTTTAGCCATCCACCTGCCTCTTCTTCCGTCGTTGTCTGGGTACACCAGGATATCTTTAACGGAGCTTGACGACACGTAAGAAATGATCTTTGAGTGCAATATGTAGGTTCTGAAACCCTTGAGAGATTTTACCAATGCATAAGATTGTTTTTCCAATATGTCATATTTCAGCTCATCATCTCTGAGACTTCTGCTAAAAAATGCAATAGGCCTCTCAAAAGATTCCTCATTTTTCTGTAACAATACAACTGCGATTGTATGTTCAGAGGCAAAATAAAAAACCAAAAACTCTTTTGTGTAATTCGAGCTTTCCAGGACTGGTGCTTCACTTATTACTTTCTTGATATGTTGAAACAATGCTTTGGCTTCATTTTTCCACTTCACCTCACTGTTATTTTTAAGCATATATGTAATCAATTTTACAATTTCGGCAAAGTTAGGGATGAATCTTCTCAAGAAGTTTATTTTTCCTAAAAAAGTCTGAATTTCTTTTATGTTTCTAGGAATATTTATGGTATCTATCACCTCCAACCTTTTGGGATCGATTTTGATTCCATCTCTAGACACGTTATGACCCAAGAGTTTACCTTCTTGCATTACGAAATGGTATTTCTTGGGATTAAGTGACAAACCAAATTTGCGACATTTCTCGAAAGTTTGTTTGAGGTGTGTTAGATGTTCTGCATCAGATTTAGAGAAAACAATCAGGTCATCAAGATAGATAACGATGAACTTATCCCTTTCACCCAAAAAAGAGATATCCATGGCTCGTTGAAAAGTTACCCCTGCATTCATTAAACCAAAGGGCATTTTTTCATACATAAAGGTACCCCAAGGGGTAGTGAACACAATTTTTTCTTTGTCATCTTGATGTACTACAATTTGATTGTAACTTGAAAAACCATCAATCATAGACATTTTGTTATCTCCAACTACTTTTTCTAAAACATGATCCATCTTAGGTAATGGATAATTGTCCTTAAGTGATGATCGATTCAGGTTTCTAAAATCTACACATAGTCTGATCTCGCCATTTTTCTTTCTCACTGAGACTAAATTGGCTACCCACTCAGAGTATCTCAGTGGGACAATGATTTTAGCGTCCAGATTTTTTTGACTTCTTTTTCTATTACCGATAGTAGGATAGGGCTAATTTGCCTAAGTTTTTTCTTAAAATTTTTGACACCTGGTTTCAGAGGAATTTTATGTTCCATTATAATAGTGTCATAAGTTCTCAATTCATCATAAGACCAAGAAAAAACATCTTGATATTGTCTAAGCAACTCATCATACTTACTTTTGATTTCTGGAGACAGATATTTGGATAATTTCACCAACCTAGGATTTTCTTTGGTACCTATATCGCAATCCTCAACCTCCTCTGGTTGAGGGTGTAAGGTAGATTTCAAAGGGATGTCATCATGATTAAATAGCCTTTCTAAGGGGATCAGACCCTTAGGTATCTGATTATTTTTTAAAACAAGCATCTGGTGGTTAGCGATTTTATCTTGGAATTCTTAGGGGTCTTTGTCCTCTTGCATGATCCAAATAGGGTCATTCTAGTTTTCTTGGTCGACATGCGTTTCAGCAAAGTCATCTACTGTCTCTAAAAACTTCTGGAGTTGTTCATCGTCCTCAAAAAATTGCCAATGTTGTATGTTATTTGGTATGGAAGGACTATGTCTCATTAGTATATGGTATTTTAGTTTGAAAACAATGGGAGGTGTGAACGTTGAAGCTGCTTTGGATAATGCATCCGCCTATTGATTTTCTTCTCTTGGAATATAATGAATATTAATAGAGGATAATTTTTTTTCGATCAGATCCCAAACACAATTTCGATAAGACCTTAACCTAGGATGTTTGTCCTGGTATTGACGATTTACCTGTTTCATGATTAGCTCTCCATCACCAAAGATTTCCAAGTTTTTAATTTTCATTCTCCCGACATCTTCCAATCCTAACACTAAGGCTTCATACTTGCATACATTATTAGTGTGGTCAATGTTCCACTGTAACCTATAAGAGAAAGGGATAAAAAAAAATTCACCAGGTGCTAGAAAAAGCACCCCAGCTCCTGCCCCAAAATAATATGAGGCACCATCAAAAAACATTTTCCAGACACTAGTGCCATATACATCCTGTTTTATTTGTTCTTTTTCTTTTTTATTTTTTGTACAACTTTCCTCTATACATACATCAATATCGTCATCGATAGATAAAATACAATTTCCTAAATCTTGATCAACAATATATACAGGGTAGTTATTTGGGTTATGTGGGTCACTTACATGAATGCTAACCTGGTTTCTCTATACAAGCGCGTGAATTGTACTCCAAAAACTGGGATTGTGGCATACATCATGTTGAGTTGGAGGGATCCTCCAATTTTAGTGCCCCAAGACCTGGATAATAGCATGCCATACTTCGGGGGTATATTAGCAACAACCACATCCATTAGAACACCTTTCGCAGGTATATGTGCAAGATTAACGACTAAATCTTTTATCATGCCTATACACTTAACTTTTCTTGAATCGAATGAATATAAATATCCATAAGTTCTAGTGATTTCAAGACCAAGTCTATCCATAATGGCTTTAGGCATTACATTGTGAGAGGCTCCAGAATATAACATGCAATTATGGAGCAGGTGATCATGCACAGTCAGAGTGATATAGAAATGGGAAATGATGTCTTTGGAACCTTCGAAATGTGGGTCAAAAATTATGTTAGGCTTGTCATATTCTAAATTTATAACATCGGCCTAGCTTTCGTTTTCTGAAAAATTGATTAATTTACGATTTTTTTTTTCTGTAAATTGTATTTTTTTCCAGTTCGACAAGGGGTATAGGGATTTTGATTTTATTTATTTCATTTTCCAGATTAAAACTTCCTATTGTTTTGTCGCTCTCTATGGTTTGGGTTTCTAACCCCTTCTTTTCAGCTTTCCTTTGTTGTGAGGTTTTCGTTTCAGTTGCAGGAACCTCTACTTTCTGTGTGTTCACGACTGGTGTATCTACTGACTTTGTCTTGGTAGGTTGTGTGTTAGCGGTCTTAGTTCTTATAGTCTGTTTTTCAGTGTTTTTTGAAACTGACTCATCTGTTTCACCCCTCGACAAAATATTTTTCACTGGGGGAGTTATGAGGCTCTTGTTTCTAGAACTTAGATTGTACTTTTGGTGGAGTTCGGCCATTATATCATCTGCGATTCCCTGATAGGTTGAATCTTCCATAATATTGTTGTTCTTGTTATTCCCAGATCTATGTTTTGTAGTTGCAGACTTTTCATAATATTGCCTCATTAAAAAAGGTTGTAGGAAGTCATCGACAAGATTATTTATGTCTTCTTATAGTTCCTCAAAGTCCTCCACATCTTCTCCTCCTATAAAATTTTCTCTTTTAAAGGGGGTTTGGATTTTTTGATCCTCATTCTTAATTTGTCTTGGTGGATTTTGAGGGTTAGGGTTCCTTTTGAAATCCTTTCTAGGAAAATGATCATTCTTTGCTTGATCTAGTTCCATTCTTGAGATCTTATTTGACATATCTTTGATTATTCTCGCCATGTTGTCCATTTTGTCTTCCGAAGATCTTCCTGATCCATAGGCCCCCCCTTGTTCTCCGTATCTTCTAGTTTCTTTGTTTCCAGTCTCAAATTTGGTTTTCATCTTTCCTGATGCCATCATGTTTTATTCAATTTCTAAGGCATCATCTTCCATTTTAGTGAGGTCTACTGATATCCTCTCCCTTAATAAGAGGGAGAAATCAAGGTCAAAATCTCCAACAAAGGTTACTTTCACTGCATGTTGGGAGGGTTTGACCTCGACTGGAATTTTATTATACAGTTTATTAAACCTTTGGGTAAAGTCGAGAAATGATTCAGAGTTTTTGTTTCTTAGAGCCCCAAATTTAGTTAGATAATAGAGATGTTCTTTTCTTCCCCCCTACTGTCTAATAAAATCATTTTCAAGTTCCTCATATGAAGGTATAGATCCTGCTGTTAGACCTTGGAACCAAGTTCTTACCTGAACTTCAAAAGTATGAACCAAGAGTCTCGAGTATACATCTTCATGTTCGAGTCCAAGGATGTCAACAAATTGGTCAAAGAAATTGATGTGTTCGGTTGTAGTCAAATCACCCTCTCCTGTGAATTTCGGTAGATTCTTCATGTAGTTTCCAGGTAAGTCATGGAGGGGAACTGGGAGGAACAAAGGAGCATATCTGGCATCTACCTTTGCAAATATTCGAGGGGGTGGTACTTGGCCACCTGCTCCTCCTCCTCCTCCAGCACCACCTCCAACAACGCCTCCTATGACCGTAGCCATTGATGATTTAGAGGTTGATTCTTGGAGACTATAAGGAAGGGTTTCAGGAAATTGGTTATCAAGGGACATGAAAATTGAGGAAGGGGAACTAGGGAAAAGTGGACTAGTTTCTTTAGACTCATAGGGTGAATATAAATGAGAACCAATAGGAGTCGTGTCGAGAAAGATAGGATGATCGTAGGACATCTGAGAGATAGGAAAATGAACTTCGTGAAGTGAAGAGGTGTCAATCGAAGCAGGAAGTGAGGCGGATATTTTACCTCTATTGGTGAAAGAAACAGTTGGGAAAATCTGAGTTTTAAAATCAGGCGAGACCAAACCAGGCTCAAGGGTTACAATCCTATTGGCAGGTAATTCCCTACAAGGAGGTGGGGTATTCAATCCTTCAAATTGACCTCTAGTGTTCAACTCTGTAATTTTAGGTTGATAAAACTTATTTGTTGATGATACAGTCTGTTTAAGATATCTTCTTGATTTTAAATTTTTTTCTGGATCGAGAACAGGCGAAGTCTGTTTGTCATCTGGGTTTTTCCTGGTGTTATTTTTTTTTAAAGCCAGTTTATTTTTTGTGGAGTCGCCAAGTGAAGGATAAGGGTAGCCTTAGAAGGTTTTCAATATTTGTTCTCTATCAAAGAAGGAAAATGTCAATGTCATTCTTCCCAGAGAAAAAGCTTCATTTCTTCGTTCCCCGGCAGCGGCGCCAAAAATATGTTGTTCCTGAGTTTATACTTTAAGGCTCTAAAGTATATCGTCAAGGCATCTGAAAAGATAGAGAAAGTTAAGGATAGAAAAGTCAGTTATACAAAAAAGGGCTATGGCTGGTTTCTTAACTGTCTTTGTCTAGCTTCCCAGTTTTCATGGATACTAATATCCCTTTCAATTGTTTCCCATGAACGTTCTAACTCAACCCGGTTATTTGTTGTTTGTAAGATGATGTTAAATAAATTTAAGTAAATTCTCGTTTGATCTGATAGTCCAGGCTCGATATTGGGATTTCTTGTAACTGGTACAGTCATGAGGGATAAAGACTGAAAAGATAAATTCTGGTGTTTTCTTTTAGGTTTTGCTATTTCTGTTTCAAAAAAAAATTGTAAGAAGAATTCCAAAACCTTGAATTAATAGTATGATGAAACTAAAGGTCATTTCCGGTATCTGAGTTAAATTTTGAAAATGGAATATGCATGAAATGAAAAGAAAACATAAATCTGTCGAACAAGGTGAGGCGTCAATTAAAGAGGAATCTCACTCTGTGATAGAGGAAGAAAATAGTTAGAAAAAAAGTTCTTAATGAAGCATATGATATTGAAATCTAAAACATTTATAGGTCTTGTACCTGTTGATAGCCGATACAAAGGAAAAACTGTCAACGATTAAATTGCAAGAATAATTAATCACCACAGTAGAGGTTGTACTAAATTGCAGTTAAGCATTCATCAAAGAGATATATGAAAAATATGAAACAATAGAGAAGCACATAACTCAAACTTGACCAGATCTGGAATCTTCAATTTGTATTTGTATTAATTCAAAAATATCTTCAAATTATTCTTTACAATGTGCCCAGAAAAATCCCTCTTTCAGTCTCCTGAAATTACACTTATACTAGATCACTAATACATTGATGGTTGGTGATTTCCTAACTCTCAGGGGAAAACAATTACAAAAATGCAAACCTCAACCGTTTGTATGGTTATCTTTTATTTTTATATCGTCTCGATCATATAATCTTTCAAAATGATACTTCATTGTTTTATTGAAGTATCTCCTTCTTTTGACCCAATACCTTCAATACGTTTTTCAAGAAAGTGTACAAAATTTCTGGGAGGCTCTAGAAAATCCTTTGCTTTGAATAGATAAAAATTTCTTTGAATTCTTGGAAGACGATCTTCAATCCCCTTACCAACAAACTTAATTGATTGCAATTTTGTGTTTGGATTCACCAGCCACCTGTCTATTAGGGTAACATCAATTTCCTTTAATTGTGAAATTTCCATCTGAATTTCGTTCAAACCCTCTTTGAAATTCAACTGGTGTCTTACAATGTTTATCTATCCTAATTTCCCAGTGAAATTTTCTCTTCCAGTACATAATGATCCCTTGTCCACCAAATCAAATATTTCTTCGCAATCATATTTGATTTCCTTGGATATTCTCTTGTTTTCTACTATGTTGGCCTCCCATACTTTGAGCAGAATATCACCTCTGATCTGCTCTGTGACAGATAAATTTGGAGTTTTCGATACCTCTTCGTTTTCTGAACATACAACTACCCTTTGGAAAGTGGCCCTTGCTTCTTTAACTTCTTTTTCTTTAAAAATAATATTATCAAAACCATTGCTTACTTCTTGAAAATAATTCTGAATAATCTCTACTTTGGATATTAATCTCTATTGCTTGGCTTCTATCTTCGTATGTATTTCCAGTGACTGATCCTGAAAAAAATTCAAATCTATAACCTAGCCTTTCATTGAATTTAATTTAGTCTGTAGTTGTCTTACCAATTCTTCTTGCCGAATAACCTGTATTTGGCTAGTCTTCATCTTCTTGTCCATCTCGTCTACACTTGACTTAAGCGATTGAATTTCGTGTTTGTCAACAACCTTGGCTTGATCTAGACCTTTATTTATTTCTTCTCTAACATTTTTCTCGGTATCTTTTATTTGGTTTTGCAACTGGACTATCCTGTGGTTACTTTGTTTCAACCTTGTTCTCATATTGTCAATAGTGAATAGATTTGTTGTTGCCAGAGCTCCCATGGAGCTCGCTACCTCTGTAGAAAAATCTTCCTCTTCCAAGTTCTGACCATCTACCAGCACCCTATGTTTCCTTACCATACCAACTTCTCTCATATACATCTTGTAATGTCCCCACTTTGGGACATCATCACAGGGCAGAGACTTATGATGACCAGAGTAGCCAGATGGATGTTATAGCGAGTACAGGGGTATTTGAGAGGCATTGTGGGGTCCAGTTGGCATTTATCATCACATTCCATCATTATGATCCATTCCGCATAGGTTGGCTTTGGTTTCGTTCCATTTCGACGATTTCCATGATTTTGACTATTTTGAGCTACAAGTTAATTAAAATCACTGAAGAGGGCATTTTGGGAACATTACTTGGAGGAACCTCTCAGTGTAATAGCTCATTGGAATTGGGAGGAGCAGCACTACAGGATGGGATGGCTAGAAGTGACTTTCAGTGGCCAGGGAAGCCACAAGGAGAGATAAGGAGATTTCCATAGGTAAAAAGGTTAATTAATTAATTAAAGTGATTTAATTAATTAATTAAATATTAATAAAATGAAAGTCACTTTGGAGGGACAAGGTGAGCCAAAAAGTATAAAAGGAAGGTAAGGGCCTCTACTCATCATTCATGTATGATC
>ML806730.1:0-17580 GCA_009831015.1 Picea engelmannii
TGGTTCCACTTCCACAAGAAAGGAATATTTTCAGGTGCATATGGGTCCATAGGATCAAGAGGTACAAGGCTTGATAGGTTGCCAAAGGACTTCATCATATCCATAAATATTTCTACATCTTCATGAATAATTTTAGTGAGCAGAAGTTTCAAACTTTGCGGGATAATCTTGCAGTGAAGACAATAGTTGCGTAGCAACTGCCATTTTCTTCTTTTGATGCATTTCCTTTTGAGGGGGTGTTTTGTTCCCATGTGGTTTTCCCTCTTTCCTTAGTTTTATTCAGTGTTCATTAGTTGCATTATACATGAGTACCTAATATTTCCTAGTAGTCGAGACTCATTTTTTACTCCATAGTGATGTTCAAAGAAGTGTTGGAGAAATTTCTATTTTCGACACACTAGTTCAATGGGAGTTAACTGACTAGTTCTATTTTATATCATCACTATTATTATATTATGCATGAATGAATTATGCTATTATGTAATTTTATGTCCTATTTATGAGTGTACTCCACTCATTCATTGATCATATTGATCATAATCTATGTGTCAATCATCAACTCATTGGAGTAGTGTGAATGTATTTTCTCATTCTTCCATATTGAATATCTCTTCCTTTCTTTATAAGATTTGTTTGTACTTGAATTAGTTAGATCTCCTGTGTAGGTTTTGATGAAACATTGACATGGTATCAGAGCTACACTGCTTGGAGCAAGCCAACCAAGCCAAATAATAAGGAAAATCGGAGTTTCGACGACCAAAATCTGTGGTCATAACTTTCGGCATTGATTTCTCCCAAAATATTAACTTTTTTAGGAAACTTCTTGATATAGAAGTAAATTGACCGATTATTCAAGTGGGTTTTCAACGGTTTGGTGATATTCCTCACCGTTTTCTTAGAAAGTAATTCAGAAGATCGTCTCCTAAATCATATACATTTTTTTCACTTAAAGTGTCCTTTCTGCAATGATTTCTTACTTTTTCAGTTGCAGATTGAGAGTAAATTTTTAGGGGTTCTCAGAAACAGTGGGAGATATGGATATGACACCTATTAAATAGTCAAACTTGGTGATAATCCTCACACCATACAATTATTTTTATTGGAAGTCCAAGGAAGAATTCCAACTCAGAAGGAAAGGACTGTACAACTTGACGATGGTGACATAAATAGAACCTACATATACAATTCAAAAGATGAGATGGGTGAATTGAAAGGATGAATCAACAAGAATTATTCTTGAATTTATTTCAATTGATCTATGGTTTCATTTTGCCGCATGCAAGACTCCAAATGAGATCTAGACCACCTTGGAAAGTTTGTTTGAAAAGCAGGTTTAGAGGAGAGGTCATATGCTTGAGGTAGAGTTGGATACTTTGGATCCTAAAAGTTTTGTTAATATACAAAAATTCTTTACTAAGTTTAAATGTTTGATATTGAGCTTAACATCTTGTGGTATTTATAAGTCTAAACAAGTGGACCAATTCATTCTAGCAATCTTGGCCAAGCTAGGACCATAATATGTTGTCGATGTTTCCACTTTCCATTCAGGAAGGTATCTCATGGGAACTAATTGGAAGATGCCTACCATTGATCAATTCATTTATTCTCTCACACATGAGAAGGAAAAAATCATTCGGATGGGCCTAATAAAGGATCCCAAAGAACATGTACTCACCATGCATGTTGGAAAATGATCGTGCAAACATAACAAAAAGGAGAAACATAACGAGAAGGAGGGATATTTCAAACCCTTTAATGATTCTTCAGATTTCAAAGACTCTTCATATTCCAAGAAGAAGAATAAGGGAAAACAATGCATTTACTACCATAAACCGAATCATGAAGAATCCACATGCATGAAGAAACAGATCAATCTTATGGCAGAGTCACTTCAACAAAACAACCTTGGAAACTTCATTCCAGAGGGAGTCAAGAATCAAAAGGAAGAAGATTCTGATCCTAATAAAGGTAATGATCATGCTCTTGTTGTAATTAATTCCTCATCTGATTCATGGGTTATAGATTCTGGTGCATCCCATCATATGTCAGTGAAAGATGAAGTTTTCTCTTCTTTGAGTCCATGCTCAAGATCCCTTATTCTCATGGGGGATGATACTCCAGTAGCAATAGAAAGAGAGGGGAGAGTGGAACTCCATAATGGTAGTTTTGAGAATGTTTTACATGTTCCAAATATTTCTATGAATCTGCTATGAGTTTATCAGATCACTCAGAAAGGTAAAAAGGTTGAATTTACATCAGATTCAGTTTTATTATTTGACATCCATGAAAATTCCATCATTGCAATTGGTGAGGTGGATCACAAGTCAAGGTTCTATGAATTCACTAGGTTTTCTAATGATGACTCCTCTTTTATACTTACAAATAAGGAGATTAATTTGCATGCACCTCCATTGCAACATGCATATACTCTTATTCTTCCATCAGTTACAAACATCATAGATGATTCAATACATTGGGATTATGTACATGGAAATCAACAAGTAGTACAACTAGATAAGAAGCCAGATTCGAAGCTTTAGTAGATGCCCAAGAGGGAACATTTCAAACTTTAGGAAGGAGGTGTTCTTGAAGGGAATCCATTGGATTCGAGGAGGAATCAATCTCATTATGAGTATCCTTCTCATGTACCTTCATCTTCTGAACCTACGATGCCCATGCATTTCTATATGGTTCAATATTCTAATCCACAACTCTACAGTGAGGCTGTGGGAAATCCATTATGGTAAGAAGCCATGCAAAAGGAGTATGAATCAATCCTAAAGAAATAGACTTGGCATTTGGTTCCACTTACACCAGAATACAATATTTTCAGGTGTAGATGAGTCCGCAAGATCAAGAGATACAAGGCCTGATAGGTTGCCAAAGGAATTCATCAGATCCATAAATATTTCTACATATTCACGAAGAATTTTAGTGAGCATAATATTAAGAATTTGCGGGATCCTCTAGCAGTGAAGAACACAGTTGCGTAGCATATTCCATTTTCTTCTTTTGATGCATTGTCTTTTGAGGGGGGGTTTTGTTCCCACATGGTTTTCCCTCTTTCCTCTGTTTTATTCAGTGTTCATTAGTTGCATTGTACATGAGTACCTAATATGGCCTAGTAGTTAGGACTCATTTTTTACTCCATAGTGATGTTCAAAGGGGTGTTGGAGAAATTTCTATGTTCAGCACACTAGTTCAGTGGAATTTAACTGAGTAGTTCTATTTTAGACTTTCTATTTTATATCATCACAATTATTATATTATGCATGCATGCATTCTTCTATTATGGAATGTTATGTCCTATATATGAGTGTATTCCACTCATTCATTGATCATATTGTTCATTATCTATGTATCAATCATCAACTCATTGGAGTAGTGTGAATATATTTTCTCATTCTTCCATATTGAATATCTCTTCCTTTCTTGATAAGATTTGTTTTCACTTGATTTATCTAGAAATCCCGTGCAGGTTTCGATGAAACATTGACATGGTATCAAAGATATGCTGCTTGGAGCAAGAAAACAAGCCAAAGAATAAGGAAAATAGGAGTTTCTATGAGAAAAATCCATGGACGTACGTACCTTTCAACAACGATTTCTCCAAAAATATTAACATTTTTAGGAAAAATCCCAATGAAGTAGTAGATCAACCCATTATGCAAGTGGGTTTCAATAGTTTGGTGAGAATCCTCATCGTTTGCTCAGATAGTGAGTCAGAAGATCGTCTCTTGAAACTGATACAAAATTTTCACTTAAAGTGCCCTTTATGTAGTGATTTATTAGTTTTTCACTTGTAGATTGAGAGTAAATTTTTAGGGGTTCTCAAAAACAGTGGGAGAGATATATAGGACACCTTTTATATAGTCAAAATTGGTGGCAATCCTCACAACATACAATTATTTTGATTGGAAGTCCAAGGCAAAATTCCAACTCATAAAGAATGGACTGTACAACTTGACGATGGGGACAGAAACATGACCTACATCAACAATTGAGAAGATGAGGTGGGTGAACCGAAAGGAAAAATCCACACGACTTCTTCTTGATTTGATTTCAACTAATCTATGGTTTCATGTTGCCTCATGCAAGAGTCCAAATGAGATCTGGACCACCTTGGAAAGTTTGTTTGGAAAGAAGGATTAGATGAGAGTTCATATGCTTGAGGTAGAGTTGAATACTTTGGATCCTAAAAGTTTTGATAATATACACAATTTATTTACTAATTTTAAATATTTGATATTGAGCTTAGCACATTGTAGTATTTATAAGTCTAAACAATGGACCAACTTATTCTAACAATGTTGGCCAAGCCATGACCATAATATTTTTTCTATGTTTCCACTTTCCATTAAGGCGGGTATCTCATGGGAACAAATTGGAACATTCCTACCATGGATCAATTCATCAATTCTCTCACACATGAGCAGGAAAAACTCATTCATATGGGCCTAATCAAGGATTCCAAAACACATTCACTCACCATGCATGATGGAAAAGGATCATCCAAACAGAATATAAAGGAGAAATAGAACGAGAAGGAGGTATATTACAAACCCTTTAACGATTCTTTAGGTTCCAAAGACTCTTCATATTCCAAGAAGAATAAGGGAAAGCAGTGAAATTACTGCAATAAACCGAATCATGAAGAATCCACATGCCTGAAGAAAAATATCGATCTTATGGCACAAGAACTTTAGTAGAACAACCTTGGAAACTTCATTCCAGAGGGAGTCAAGAAGAAGAAGGAAGAATATCCTGCTCTTAAGAAAGGAAATCATCATGATCTTGTTGCAATTAATGTTGGATTACTGAGAGAAGGGAGTGAATCAATAATAGAGAAATCTAATCATTTTTAACCATATATTGCAAGTGTTATATCAATGTAGCATTACCATCCAATATTTGTAGAGTAAATAAACAATGAACAAATGAAAAACCATACACATACACAGTACACCAATGTTTTTACGTGGAAACCCAAAGAGGGAGAAAACCACAGAATGATTTTTCTTATATGTCTTGAAGAATTACATTCATTGGAAGCACCAACTTCCTCTTGTTTTCCAGCTGCAACTGGAAGGAGGCTCCAACCCCCTATTTTCTCAGGCTACAACCTGAGGGAAGCTACAACTCCCCAATTATTTGGACACAACCAAAAGGAGGCTACAACCCTTTATGTTCTCTAGATACAATCAGAAGGTGGATACAACCACCTATCCTTTCCCCGTCCAACCGCATTGACGTAGAAGTAGAATGATGGAACCACTGTCACACTATCATTGTGAGATATACTACTGTAAACTTGTAACAATCAACCTGCACCAAACAACCTGTACCAATAACCTGAACCATGCATCAACCATGCATCAACCTATGCCTCAACCTGTAATCAACCTGTACCATAAACAAGTGCATCAACCATGCACCAACCTGTACCAAACAACCTGTAATCAACATGTACCATAAACAAGTGCATCAATTTTGCACCAACCTGTACCTCAACCTGTACCATGAACAAGTGCATCAACCATGCACCAAACCTATACAAATAACATGTCACAACAACATGTCTAAACAACCTATCACAAAAACCCATCTCATCAATATTATCGACCAAATCATATCTACTCACCATGATCAATCACCAAGACAACTCTCAAATATGTGCATCAACTAAGCATAACACAACAACTCATAATCATCACCAAGATCAATATGTGCTTCTAATAATATACCAATACAAGTATGCTACATCATCCATAAACCATGTGTCAACAATACTACTAACAAGTGCCTCCAACCATGTACCAAGTATGTACCAATCATGTATCAACTACTCATCAATATGTACCAACATCATCAACTATACACCTCATGTATGTGCCAACTCATCAACTACTTGTCTCAACCATGTACCCAACATGTACCTCAATCAAAACCCCTCATCAATTTCATCATCCAAATCTGATTTGTAACTCTGTAATAGACCTAGTGTATATGATCACATACCTACAAACCTTCCTTAACTTTAATAACAAGAGACTAGCATTTTCATCAAACTTTACTTTGGTCTCACATGACTAGTTTTGGATTAGTCAACAACCGTAACTTGAAATAATCATAACTATGTACCTGTAATGAATAAAGGTATGAAAATAGTACACAATGTTCTTCAATGTGTTTTATGCAATTCCTCCATGTGTCACTACTTGGAACCTCTCAGAAAAGGAGTTATAGCAAAAATGGCATGCTTTGTTGAATTCTGGCTTATTCTAGAGAGCAAACTTGTAGAGCGTGCCCCACACAGAATATTTGTTGTATGGATCTGAAAATTTTACACAAAATAATATAGATTGTACTCTAACCAACAATTGTTTTCTTACTTAATTTGTATCTGTTATGAATAATTTATGACGTTTTTACCTGAAACACCTGTTTTAGACTAGTTTTAGGACTAGCCACAAACCCTAATTTCCATGGAGTGTAACCCCAAAAATACAATGACCACAAGCTGAAATACGTACCACAACTACTTGGATATGTTTTCTCAATGGAATATCAATTTCACTGTCTGAATCATTCTAGAAAAAATGTTATCTCAAAAATGGTGAGATGACCTGTAAATACCATACCTTAGAAAGCATCATCAAAATAATTTATCCTCCCTTGAATTTCAACCTTCTTTACTTCACCTTCTCTTTGAAATTCGGCTTAGATATCCTTTGGTTACCTTAGTCACCTGTATATATTCAATATGCTCAAGTGTGATTTGAAATGAGAGAGCCTTGCCTGTTATTTATACTTTCATGTAGCTTCCTCAAGGGGTTACCTTTTAACCATCTTAGCCCACTTTCCTTATTTTAGGGTTAACCAAATTCTAACCACTTGTCCAATTAGTAATTTATCCATTAAATTTATTATTTAAATAATTTATTTTTTATCCACTTTGACTTATAGTACACTCATCACTTCACTTTACCTCAAGAGGTTTACCTTCTAACCATCTTAAACCACTTTCTTTATTTTAGGGCTAACCCACTTCTAACCCCTTGTCAACTTAGTAATTTCTCCATTAATTTTATTATTTAAATAATTTGTTTTGTATTCACTTTAAATTATAGTACAATCATCACTTCACTTTATTATTTACCTTCTAAAAATCTCTTAAACCACTTTGACTGCTTTGACCTTTTGGGGATTCTAAATGACTCATGAGGGTTCTCCAACTTCACATGGCCATAACTCTCTAACTGTGTGGAGTTATGTGACGTTACACATACCACTGGAAATGGAATGACATGTACTATCCATATAGAATAGTATTACCTGAAAATAGATCAAAACTCGTACTGTTATCCATCAAACAAACTTGGGTCCATTACCCAAACTCGGGTTCTCCAACTTCACATGGCCATAACTCTATAAACGTGAGGGGTTATGTGACGTTCCACATACCACCGGAAATGGAATGACATGTAATACCCATATATAATAGTATTACCTTCAAATATATTAAAACTCATACCATTATACATGAAACAAACTTGGGTCCATTACCCAAACCTTTGTGCTACCGAAATTCACTACCGGAATTTCTCCAAGGGTTGATATCAATCACTAAGGGTTGAAATCAATCTACAATATCATTCTCCAATGGTTGAAATCAATGAAAACCAACAATCCATACCAACTTAATCCTCTGACAATCTCCCCCTTTGGCATTGATGGCAACACTTATTCAAGATAAAATTCATTTTTATACTCCTCATCAATGTTTTTATCTCTCACCCTTTGACATCAATGACAAAGGGTATCTCCCTTTGGGGCTGCTCCCCCTGACTGAACTCTCCTTGGGGCTGCTCCCCTGTCTACATGCCTTTTATTTTTCTTTGTGTTTATAAGCCTCTGATTACTCTCTCCCCCTTCATATGAATAATATCTCCCCCTTTGAAAAAGGGTATCACTCTGAATTCATATCGCTCATTCTTCCCTTGTGACAATCACTCCCCTTGGAAACATGCCTCTATGCTCTCTCTCCAAGCATTTACCTTTGCATATGACAAATCTCTCCCCCTTTGTCCTATTTATGGTACTTCCTCGTGTACATCTAAGACATATAATATAAGAATTCAAAAGCATTCATTTTGGAGTAGAAATTACTCCTAGTCTCTGGAGAAGATACTCAAGGGCTTTCCATGGAAGCGGTTTTGTAAAGATGTATGCCACTTGTTATTTTGTTCCCACATATTCAACTCTGATGTTATTCTCTGCAACTTGTTCTCATAGAAAGTGATACTTGATTGGAATGTGATTCGTCTTGAAGTGCATCACCGGGTTCTTTGAGATAATGATGGCACTTGTATTATCACAATAGATTGGAATGGGCTCATCATAATCGACCTGTATATCTGTCAAAGTTTGTTTGATCCATAGAACCTATGTACAACATGCTGTTGCTGCAATATACTCTACCTTGATTGTAGATAAGGATATTGATGATTGTTTCTTGCTTAGCCAAGATACTAAACACTCACCCAAGTAGAACGCTACTCCACTTATTCTTTGTCAGTCATCAATGCAATCTTCCCAATCTGAATTTGTGTAGGAAATAAGTGATAGATCCTTTCCTTTTGGATACCATAATCCAAACTCTTCTATTCCTTTGAGATATCTGAAAATCCTTGTCACTTCTAATACATGTGATTCCTTTGATGCTGCTTGAAATTGTGCCACCTGTCCAACTGCCTGCATTACATTTGGTATGGATGCTGTCACATATAGTAAGCTACCAATCATTGACCTGTATTTCCTCTGGTCTATAGACTTTGAATTATCATCTTTGCTCAACTTGCAACTGGTTTGCATAGGAGTGGTAACTAGTTTTCAATCTTCCATTCCGAACCTCTTTAGCATTTCTCTGATATACTTAGTTTGAGAAATAAAAATTCCTTGGTTTGTTTGACATATCTAAAGACCCAAAAAGAAGGATAGTTCTCCAAGTAATGACATTTCAAATTCATTCTACATATCCTTTGCATATTTTTTGCTTAACCTGTCATTAGTATTTCCAAAGCAATATCATCAACATAAATTTCAATTAATAAAATATTACCTTGAGTTACCTTGATGTAGAGGTTGTTGTCTGCGCTTCCTTTCCATAGTTCGTAGGGGGTTTTGTCATTGTTGTTTCTGAGAATTACTTTGTTTTGAATGTGAACTGATGTATTCACTACATGTGTCCAAAAAATATTTGTCAATATGGAATCCATTAACATTGTTCGAGCCATTTCCTGTGTAATCATCATCCATTATGATAATGTTACTTTGTCTCTGAAACACTCTATGAACCAATATATGAATCCATGCTCTCGTCCACTATCTTATATCTGTCCAAACCTGCTAAGTGTTCTTACAAATCCATCTCTGTCCATACTATCCAAGACTCTACTTGCGCAACTGTCCATAATGATGACCCATTTATCACTATACTATCATGAAGTATTGATTAATCTATCAAACTATACTTCTGCTAACTAACTGATCTGAATCTGTCTTCTCAAAATCCATAAGATGCTGGAAGGATGGTTCTCTGGTCTGTCACAACTATCGCATAGACTCCTCCTTTCTAATATTCATATTACTTGGGAGTCTCTAAGCTAGATGGATCATAACAATTCATTCTTTGATGTGTACTCATTATCATCTTCATTGGTAGATTCATCATCATCTTTATTGGTAGATTCATCATCATCTTCATTGGTAGATTCATTATCTCTATGATCTCTGACTTCTTTCTTTCTGTCAGTGGATTCATATTTCACTACAATTCCTGAAAGTACAATCTCTTGAACCTGTTCCTTATTTACATATCCTTCCTTTCTTTCAATTATTATCCAAACCTTTCTGTATCTGACATATTTCTTTTTCTCTGTAAATTTTTCTTCATCTCATTTTTTTGCCAATCTTGTGATCTCTGGTACTTGGTATTTGTTCACATGTTCTTCCTGTTTTCTTATCCATACTTTCTTATATCTGATATCAATGTTCTCTTTCATGGAATTATCGATCATGCTTCTACAATCACTGACTATGTGTCCATAGTTATGAAATTTGTAACACTCAATTTTACGTGCGGCCAGATAGGCACTTCTTTCTTGAACATTTCTTTTATAATCCCTGCAATCTGCAACCTTATGTTTAAAATTAGTACAATAAAAACAATGACCATAAAAGAAATTTGCATACCTGGGAGTGAATGATCTTCTTTGTGGTGTAGTCCTTCTGAATTTCTGCCTTGACTCATCATGATCATGATTGAAGCTTCTTTGTGGCTTGAACACATATGGTCTTCTTGAAGATGTATCTTCAATAGTTTTCTTAGATTCTGGTTGACCATGTGCTAGCAGGAAACCCCCCCCCATGGATACACCAGGGTTTACAATGTAGGTAGATCAATAACAGTTTAAAATAATCCTAATTCTCTAACTACCCAAAACATATCCCAGATTTATGCAAGAAAAGAAAAATGAGAAGGATCAGGTAACTGTTCCTTTACTCCATGCCTGATGACGATCCTCTCGTGCTTTAAGGCTTCACTGACTGCAAACCTCCTCCCAAGGTTGGCCTGCATTCAAATACAGACAAATAGAAAGCTACAAGCATACATTTCATACATAAATAAGGGTTAGATGTTATAATAAAAACATAAATCAAATTCAAACATTTGACACATCATGTTTTGGGACAGGAAAAGTACCTCTTTTATTGATAATACAATGATCACTTACAACCACAGTCGGCTACTGCTCCTCGAACCTGGTCCGGGTTCCTCTTCACCAAAATCCAAGTGCACCTCCATGTATCTTTATCCTCTCAACCTTCTTCTTGGGAAATGAAATGGGTTCTGATGGAGGAAAAAGGGAAAAATGAGGAATTTTAAGGAAATTCTCACAACAAGGCTGCAAATGCTTGGGTCAAGGAGGGGATGTGAAACGGGTAGATTTTCACTGTTCTTATGTATAGATATGTAATGAGACCCCAAATCCTCCTTTTATATGACAAAATGATGGTTATTTGATTGGGTGACAAGCTATAAGCGGTGGATTAGTTGGGAAACTAACCAATAGCCCGTAATCTCAACGAATTCCTTGCAACTTTTTAATTTTTGAAACTTTTGCAAGCATACGCGATATGTAGTGATGCAATAGTCATACGTACATAGGTTGTAGTGGTGCAACAAGCGTATGTACATGGGCAGTAGTGGAGCAGGGTGCGTACATCTTCAAAAATTTGGTTTTTTAGAAGAGCAACTCAGTGATGGCTTGGCAAAAAATGCAAGTAAGAGGGCCAAATGCCAAGTATACATGTGTAGAAAAATTTAGGGTTATAACATATTCCCCCTAATGTATGAGGTCAGAAGAGAATCTGATGGTAGAAATACATTACAATCTTCACCAAGGTACGAAACGAGTGAGCCCGGGACCAGAGTTTGGGAGGTGCCATCTACAAAAATAACAATTGTCTCTCTGAGGCGGGCATACCCATCCTCGAGATGAGATAAATCATGGATGCCAATCAAATACACTACAGATCCATGTCATATAACTATATAAAGTGTAGCCGCGAGAAATAAACAATGGATCTACATCTCAAAATCAAATATATACAAGTATATTATCCATCTTCAAGAAGCCAATACCACCCTATGACTGGAGATGAGGTCTTCAGAGCTCAAGAAACAACTTCAATATCCTCAATGCTCAAGTAGGAGTACAATGTGAGTGTATGAATTCACTACCCAGAGGTCTTCGACAGCTCGTCGAGAAAAGACAAGAGGATCTCGATGATCATGCATATAACTTCATTGATTTCGAACAAGGACTTGATTGGACTTTTGGGATGACCGAGCATGAGGTCAAGAGACAAACTACAGAAAGGTCGACTCAATATGGGTGAAACTTCCCTTGGAAAAGAGCACGAAAGATGATCAGACTTAGGCAACATGACATTGACATAATTTCACGATGCAGGAGGCAACACAAATTCTCCATGTGTTTGGAAGAGTAACCAAACGGTGGAGGACACAACTCTATGTAGAGAGAACAACTTCCTAAGGTCATATTAGATCCCAAAGATTGACAAACAAATGGAAGGATGTGCTTTGTCCAAGGGAGACCCATTGTGCTGCCAAAAAAGAATATATATTTCCCGTCCTCGTTTTTGGGTTTCTTTTATTTTTTTGTCTTTTTCAAATTTTTAAAGAGCTTGAAAAAGAATAAAATAATGCTACATTACAAAAGAGGAGCGAATGTCGCAAGAATACTAGTTCCAAGCGCAAGGAACACACTAATGCTCAGAGCAAGGAGACAGGTGCATGAAAAGGACACTCGGGGAAAATTCCTCCATGGGTCAAGGTGTTAGGTCGCAGAGGCAAAGTGCTACAAGGCTTGCGTATAAGGCATGCTTCAAAGGCTTAGTTGAGAGCAACATGGAGTCGGCATTAGGCCAAAGATGCAAATGTTATTAGCAAGACACAATGTAACCCCCTTCAATGTGATTTTTAACGAGCCTAAAGAAGGTAAGATCGATATTTTTTTCATTTTTAGAGAGTTTGAAAAAACATAAAAGAAGACTCTGCTGGGGTACCTTTTTTTTGAAAATAGTCTAGTCGGTTTGAAAAAGGGATAAACTTGCACCGAAAAGACGTCTATTCAAAACCATTTTAACCAGTGTGACAAAGACAATATCAATCGACAATATTTTCAATTTTAAGGAGTTTGAAAAGAGCTTAACTATGGACTCACAACCTTTTTCTAGATTTAGTCTCCTTAGCCCAAAAAAGTATAAAATTTACTGAGGAAAAATTTCCCGGTGAGATGAATCTCCCGAGGTGTACCTTTTTCCTCCATAATCTACAGGATGGAAAAAGGGTAAACTCATGCCAGCGGATGTTCTTCTTGACCAATTTAATGAGTGTGAAAGAACAAGGTCACTCGACGATCTTTTCAATTTTAGGGAGTCTGAAAATAGCTTAACTACGGACCCTGTGGGGTTTGTTCTTCTGGACCAATTTAACAAGTGTGAAAGAACAAGGTCACTCGACGATCTTTTCAATTTTAGGGAGTTCTGAAAAGAGTTTAACTATGGAATCCATGGGGGTTCCATTTTCGTAAATTTAGTCTGTCAGGCCCGAAAAGGGTTAAACATATACCTGAGAATACTCTTATAGCAAACTGAAGTTCCTAGAGTATACCTTTGTTCGTAAAATTGACCATCTGGAACTAAAAAGGGGTAAACTACCACCGGACAGATGTGCCTTCAAGTTTTAGTTTGGCAAGTGTGAAGGGAAAAAATATCGCTCGAAAATATTTTCATGTTTAGAGAGTCTGAAAATGGCTTAAAGAAGACTCTGAAAGGTTACTTTTTTCAGTTAATCCAGACAAAATTGAAAATCATAAATGTAGTCTTGTCGAATGTTGCTTTCGGATTTAAAAGCGAGCTTGAAAGACAACAAAGCGTGCTCATTTTTGGGAGTCCTGAGGGTGAGGCCAAGAGTGATGATGCATCAGACAAATGAGGCTCAATCTCATAATCATGACAGGACTAACAAGGACTCCCGAGCCTAAATTCATTAGAGACAACATGGATGCCCAAACAAAACAAGGATCTATCTAGGGAATCCATGTAAAGGTAGGCTCTACCACCTAATCACGACACTTCTAAAGCAATAAAGATGGTTCTGTGTCGCACTTCAGTGGGATCGATCCTATGGAAAAGATAAAAAGACAATGAGATGTAGAAAGCGGAGGTGGAATCCAACTTATATGCAAAAAGTTGGAAAAACAAATTTTTCCAAGGGACCTTTAAAAGTGACCCATTTCCCAAAAATGTTACCAAACCAAAAGGTAAAGTGCATCATAACATCCAATAAGAAACTCAAGAACTGAGTTAAATGATTTTCAAGCCAAGAAAAAGGACAAAAGGGTTCAAAAAGTGACAAAAAGGGCCAAAGAAGTCTATAAATAGAAGCTGACAACTCATTTTCACCATTATAATTTGAAAATTAACCAAAAGGAAAAAAGGACCCCTTTGCTAAAAGAGTTGATTCTGAGACCTTCAGAGGATGAAATGAACTTCCACTCGGACCAAATAAGTATAAACTCGTCCCTCTTGCATTTCAATACTTCTTTTATGTATAGTTTTTAGTTTTTGAGGGGGCACGCCCTCTTAAAAAAGGGCGTCCCTATGTGTATGCGGGTTGTCCAAGGACAACTCACATATGTACACAGGAAGAGAACAGTCTACCAGCATACATATGCGACTGTGTCTATTGGTCTCTAAAGATGTCCTAAAAAAAACCTCTATGCATCAGTCGAAGGTAGGCTCTGGCACAAGCATTTACTTATTGCCTATGTAGGTTCTTACCTTCCAATTTCAATACCTCATCCTCCAGAGATGAAACACATGTAAAGGAACAACAATCGTAAAGGGAACAACAATTTTTCTATTCAAATGAATGACACTTCCTGTAAAGGGAACACCAATCGTAACAAGGGAACGACAGTCGTTACATTAGGCCAAACTAATTTTGAATTAATTGCATTGTAGTACTTGCCCAACTATCTAATTTGTCAATCTGAGGTTCGTAAACTTACGAAGCACACACAAAGTATATGCAAGATTGAAGCAGGACTAATCTAATCTAATGTTTAAGCTATAATGGAAATTTAATCATTAATCTAATGCAGGAAATTGAAACACATGACTTGGAATTGAATTGCTACAACCTATGACTGAAATGAAATTGCGTAAATGAAATTAATCTAGGAATGGAGAACTACATGAAGCAAAATAAAATACAACATGTGAAGAGTTGAATGACACAACAACATATGTGAACTCAACCCAATTAAGAAATCTTACATTACAATAATCAAATCAATCTTCATAACAAAATAACGAAAGCATGGAAACCAAAACTATGAATCAAAGCTAAGAATCTCTTTCTTTCCAATTACAAATCCAAGATTAATCCAAATTTCTACTTGAATCCTAATGACTACTACTACTCAATTATTACTACCCCCTCTTGAAGAGAGAGCAATCTCTTTTATACATGAGAGCCTTGAAGATAAGATAACCATCTCATAATTATAGATCCACTTTTCTCTCAACCTATTTTCCATTATTACAAAATATAATCCCTTTAAATCCTCACACATATCTCTCATATATCTTGGATAAGATATGTTAATCAAATATCCATGATCTTTTCCTTGGAATAAGCTTGAATTATCTCCTCAAATCTTGAATGGTGGAGGAAGTATTCGAGAAGTCTTTTTGAATTAATCCTTCACATATTCCTACACATTACAAAGCTCACACATTTTTGAGATATATATGAAAACATGTTGATTTTCTAATATTTAATCACAAATTCCCTTTTAATACTAAAATGAATAAAGTGGAAAATAATAAGGTGAAACCCAAATATATTTATGAAAATGATATCATGAAAGGTTAATGGAGTGATGAAATGTGAAGAATGATGAAGGAAAGGTGGATGAAAATATGGAATTTCTGAGCCCCAACATACCCCCCAATTGAACTTGTTGCATGCTCGCATGCAATTGTGCATGGATCTTCTCAAGAAATTTTTGGCATCTGAATTTCGGATTTGAGTGATGATAATGAATATTTGCAGGATGGGATTTACATGAGTAACAACTGTCATTTTCTTATGGTTGGTTCTTGTGTGTCAACCATGAATATAAAGAATGTCGGTTATTGTGTTAACAACATTCATTTCATCATTTGTTCTCTTGCTATTATGTTAATAATTTACCCATATTCTTACTGGAAAATATATGCTATCAATGTGAATAAGGAAACATCACTGAGTATAAGAAATCCCTTTTTCATATTTGTGAATCATGCCAATATGTATATTAATGCTTATGAAGCAAAGTGCAACAGAGTGTTGTTGGAAACGAAATGTTGGTAAATGGTAAATGAGACGAAAAATGGAATGATGGTAGTGGTAAAATTGAATGATGATAGTGAATAAAGTCCCCTACCCACCAATGGATTTGGTTGCATGTCCGCATGCAACTGGGCGTGGGTCATATAAGTGAAAAGGAAAGGGATCTTGGTGAGGGAATTTTCCAAATTATTCATTTCTAGCAGTTGACGAATTACATGATTAAAGTTTAGAAAATAACATAACTCCACTTACCCAAAATGTTGATGAACCATGCAATAGGAATATGGCTGATGTGGCTGCTGGAGCATGGAAGATGTCACTACTGCAAGATCATGTGAAAAGTGTCTGCTGCTGTAGCTGGGACTGGTGTCTATTGGATCAGAGAATGTGGAGTGGAGGAATCTGAACTGCTGCTGAATGAATCATGGAAAAGAGGAAGTATGAAAGTGGAACTGTAGTAATCTCATATAGCTGAAGTCATGCTGTTGTAACTGTTGAGGAAGTCAGGAAAAAGTGTATAGTCTTCACATGCTACAACATGATGGTACAATTCTAATCATGCGAATGGATGCGTCGATGTTGAGCATGAAGAGAAGTCATTGGATTACCGGTTATTGATGAATGTCGTTAACCAATGCGAGGAAAACTCACCATTGATGTCAATGAGTTCCAAGGTACCCGAGTACATATTGCAAAGTGTGAATGGATGTGCCGAGGTCGAGCCACTTGCAAGATCTAACGATCAAGAGACATTGATGTATTCCCATGATTGTCAGCGAGAGAACTTGCCATTAAGGCATGCAAGCCTCTAGTTACTCAAAATGAACTCTAGTCTATATCCCATATAAGGTGTTGAGGTTAATGAGACAAGACTTGCTGAAAGGTGGGCCTTAAGGAATCCCACATCATTCAACGTGAGTTTGTAAAAATATTGGTAGGACTATAAATGAAAAGATCTCCTCAGCAACAATGTTTAGGGCTAGGAAATAGAGTCATGGAAAGGGAGCTGGATAGTTTTATTGACAAGGAAAAATATACTGAAAAAAGATAAAGAGATGTATGCGACTCAGAAGGATAGGCGTGTGTGAAGTCATGAAGGATAATTCAATGGAAGATGGGCTGCAACATAGGGATGAACAATATGCTTTGAAGGATAAATGAGAAGAAATAACTCATGATGCAAAATGGTTTTATGAATGGTTGATGTGTAACAACAAACATAATGATGTTTGTGATGAGTAACAACAAACATAATGATGTTTGTGATGAGTAACAACTCCTTCAAGCAGTCAACAAAGCATGTTTTTTTCAAAAAAAATTTGATTCTTGAAAATCACTTCAGCAGCAAAATGCGATCGTCTTCGAACCTGTAAAATCTTAGTACTAATCCTACATGAAAATTGTGAGAGATTCGATAAATATGAAATGCAGGATTACGTATGAATGCAATCAAATCAAATTAAAAAACAAAGTACATTTTACATGTTTCCCTTTGCGCACAAGTTCCGTTGTTGATTGTTGTTGAAGTGACTCAATTAACCAAGTTAGCATCATTACTCCGATATAGTTTTCGAGAATTGATTGAAATC
>ML806730.1:26343-45487 GCA_009831015.1 Picea engelmannii
CCTTGAGTTAGGGAGTGAAATCCAATTGCTATATCACTGACTTTGGGAAGCCCTTCTAACACAAGGGTCAATCATGAGGTTGCATTGGGGCCCTCAGAGTAATCAACCCTACTTTGTTGGTCTTGGTGTCAACTGTCAAATGCACCCCCTCTGCTTTGGTATAGTAGGTGGTACCATAGAGGCCATAATATTCTAGACTTCCTACACAAAGTGACAGCACAGGGAAGGTGGTGTTGTACCTGGGATAGATGTTGGATAGACTCACTCGGACTCCTTGGAGGGTTGCCCACTGCTCGATGAGGTAACTTGCACCAAGGAATTAGTTTGTTAAGCAGGTTGTCAATGTAACTTTCCCACCCACCGAAACTCAGCCCCTTCACGCATCGATTCTGCGATGTTGGATTCCATCACCAACTAGCACTTCTTTGTGAGAAGGCTTGTTTGCATGCTTGACTCCTAGATTAATTAGTGTGTGTTGTTTTTTCTCCTTAGTTGTCCTTAGGATTGAGTTTGTGTCTAATGGAATCCATTTCGGGTTAATTCCTCATTTGATCAATACGAAATATGGATACAATTAAAATAAAATGTAATAAAGAGGTAACAAATAGCTCATACCTAACTTACGTCTTATAATTCTCCAACATTGTTCTTTACACTTAGTGCAACAAAAACCAAATGGAATGTTTTATACAAGGTCGATGGAGAATGTTATTGGAAAATTCAAAATATTATCATAAACCCACATCTCACATATTTGTACATGCACTATAGATTCACAATCTTTCATGAAGAGGTCTAGGAGAAATGCCTCCATGAAAAATTGTCCACATCAGAATTATCCACTACTTCCGAGGGATTGTAACCGAGAGTGAGGGGTTCTCTAGCTGAAATCATATCCTAGGAATCCATTGAAGTCAATGGTTCCTCAATATGAGTCTCAGTTTTCATTTTATGCCCAATTGCAAGTCGCCTCCCAAAGCATTTCGAGGACTCTTGGCAATTCCTCCTCGGGGCATAAAAGCCTAACGGAGCAACATTTTTTATCTCCTTGAGATTTTTCATGCTTGTTTAGGAATGGACTAGGTGACCACATTGTCCATCTTCTCTCGAGGCATGGTTTTGTAAATTGTACCCCTAAATCCAAATGTTACAATGCTTCTTACTGAGCAAAGCACTAGTTATCGAAATCGATGAAAAAAAAAACTTCCGAGGGGTTGGAACCAGGAGTGAGGGGTGCTCTATCTAAAATCCTATCCTAGGAATCCATCAAATTCAATGGTTCCTCAATCCGAGTCTTTATATTCGTTATATGCCCAGTTCCAAATCGCATCCCAAACCATTTCGAGGACTCTTGGCCAATTGCACCTGAGGGCATAAAAAACTAACGGAGCAACATTTTTGAGTTTCATAATATGATTCAAGATTGTTTAGGTGTGCAATAGGTGACTATATTTTCCATCCACTCCCGAGGCATGGTTTCGTAAATTGGACCCCTTAATCCAACTGTTGGTTTGTTTCAAATTGAGAAAAACACTAGTTCTCGAAATCAATGAGTAAAGCAACTTTCGAGGCATGGGACCCAAGAGTGAGGGGTGCTCTAGCTAAAATCCTATCCTAGGAATCCATCGGAGTTGATGGTTCCTCAATCTGAGTCTTGGTTTTCATTTTTGCTGAGTTGCAAGTCACATCCCAAACCATTTCAGGGACTCTTGGCAATTCCTCCTCGGGGCATAAAAGCCTAATGGAGTATCATTTTTGAGCTCCTTAAGATTTTTCATTCTTGTTTAGGCATGGACTAGGTGACCACATTATCCATCCACTCTCGAGGCATGGTTTCATAAATTGGACCCCTAAATCCAAATGTTGCATTGCTTCTTACTGAGCAAAGCACTAATTATCAAAATCATTGAGAAAAACAACTTTTGAGGGGTTGGAACCAAGAGTGAGGGGTGCTATAGCTAAAATCCTATCTCAGGAATCCATTGGAGTTGATGGTTCCTCAATCCAAGTCTTGATATTCGTTATATGCCCAGTTGCAAGTCGCATCCCAAACCATTTCGGGGACTCTTGGCCAATTGCTCCTAAGCGCATAAAAAACTAACGGAGCATCATTTTTGAGTTCCGTGAGATGTTGCAATATTTTTTAGACATGGACTAGGTGACCAAATTATCCATCCACTCCTGAGGCATGGTTTCTTAAATTTTCCCCTTAATCCAAATGTTGCATTGCTTCAAACTGAGCAAAACACTAGTTGTTGAAATCAATGAGTAAAGCAACTTCTGAGGCATGGCACCCATGAGTGAGGGGTGATCTAGATGAAATCCTATCCCAGGAATCCATCAGATTTGATGATTCCTCAATCCAAGTCTCGATATTCGTTATATGCCCAGTTGCAAGTCGCATCCCAAACCATTTTGGGGACTCTTGGCCAATTGCTCCTTAGGGCATAAAAACCTAACGGAGCAACATTTTTGAGTTCCGTGATTTTTTGCAAGATTATTTAGGCCTATACTAGGTGACTATATTTTCCATCCGCTCCCAAGGCATGGTTTTGTAAATTGGACCCCTTAATCCAACCGTTGGTTTGCTTCAAACTGAGAAAAACACCAGTTCTCAGAATCAATGAGTAAATAAAATTTTGAGGCATGGAACCTGGGAGTGAGGGGGTTCTCTAGTTGAAATCCTATCCCAGGAATCCATCGGAGTCTATGGTTCCTCAATCTGAGTCTCGGTTTTCATTTTATGCCCAATTGCAAGTCGCATCCCAAACCATTTCGGGGACTCTTGGCAATTCCCCCTCGGGGCATAAAATCCTAATGGAGTAGCATTTTTGAGCTCCATGAGATTTTTCATAATTTTTTAGGCATGGACTAGGTGACCACATTGTCCATCCTCTACCGAGGCATAGTTTCGTAAATTGGACCCCTAAATCCAAATGTTGTATTGCTTCTTATTGAGCAAAGCACTAGTTATCAAAATTGATGAAAAAAACAACTTTTGAGGGGTTGGAACCAGAAGTGAGGGGTGATATAGCTAAAATCATATGCCAAGAATCCAATAGATATGATGGTTCCTCAATCCGAGTCTTGGTTTTCGTTTTATGCCCAATTGCAAATCGCATCCCAAACCATTTCGAGGACTCTTGGCCAATTCCCGCTCAAGGCATAAAAGACTAACAGAGCAACATTTTTGAGTTCTGTGAGATGTTGCAATCTTGTTTAGGCATGAACTAGGTGACCAAATTATCCATCCGCTCTCGAGGTATGGTTTCATAAATTGGCCCCTTAATCCAAATGCTCCATTGCTTCAAACTGAGCAAAACACTAGTTGTCGAAATCAATGAGTAAAGACACTTCTGAGGCATGGCACCCATGAGTGAGGGGTGCTCTAGATGAAATCCTATCCCAAGAATCCATCGGAGTCGACGATTCCTCAATCTGAGTCTTGATATTCATTATATGCCCAGTTGCAAGTCCCATCCCAAACCATTTCGGGGACTCTTGGCCAATTACTCCTGAGGGCATAAAAACCTAACAGAGCAACATTTTTGAGTTCTGTGAGATGCTGCAAGATTGTTTAGGTGTGGAATAGGTGACCAAATTATCCATCTTCTCCCGAGGCATGGTTTTGTAAATTGGTCCCTTAATCCAAATCTTGAATTGCTTCAAACTAAGAAAAACACTAGTTGTCAAAATCAATGAGTAAAGCAACTTCTGAGGAATGGCACCCATGAGTGAGGGGTGCTCTGGATGAAATCCTATCACAAGAATCCATCGAAGTTGACGGTTACTCAATCCGATTCTCGATATTCATTATATGCCCAGTTGCAAGTCGCATCCCAAACCATTTCGGGGACTCTTGGCCAATTGCTCCTGAGGGCATAAAAACCTAACAGAGCATCATTTTTGAGTTCCTTGAGATGGTGCAAGATTTTTTAGGTGTGGACTAGGTGACTATATTTTCCATCCACTCTCGAGGCATGGTTTCATAAATTGGACCCCTTAATCCAACTGTTGGTTTTCTTCAAACTGAGAAAAACACTAGTTCTCGAAATCAATGAGTAAAGAAACTTCAAAGACATGGCACCCAGGAGTGAGGGGTGATATAGTTGAAATCCTATCCTAGGAATCCATTGGATTCGACGGTTCCTCAATCTGAGTCTCAGTTTTCATTTTATGCCCAGTTGCAAGTCGCATCCCAAACCATTTAGGGGACTCTTGGAAATTCCTCATCCGGGCATAAAAGCCTAACAGAGCAACATTTTTTAGCTCCCTAAGATTTTGCATGCTTGTTTAGACATGGACTAGGTGACCACATTGTCCATTTGCTCCTGAAAAAAGATTGCACCAATTTCAACTGCACATTGAGTTAACCATCGCCATAACTAACTTATTCTTCAACTTGGATTGAAAAAAACTAATATTTTTATAGTTCTACTCTTGGCTTGAACAAACTAATATTTGTATAGTTCTACTCTTGTATTGAACAAAACTAATATTTGTATAGTTCTAATTTTGGCTTGCCTTAGACATATTGCCAACTAAAGCACCCAATATTTGCAACACACCAACTAATGGTTGGATTTATTACTCCATAGCATTAACCCTCATCTTCAACGGACATTTCTTATAATAATTCTAATTTGCACAAATCCAACAAACAACAACCTTACTACTATTTTTTTCTTACATCCATATGATAAATTTATCATGTCCTTAGTGTTATCACATTAATATGTCCTTAATATGTCCAAAATCAAGAAGGATATCACATTAAATTAGGTGGTTGACCACTAATATTTGTAATTGCACCCTAGTCTAATTGTGCATCCAAAACTAAAGATATACATTTTTTATTTAGAACTTTGAATATAGAAAAAAAAGTTCATAAATTAGAACTAGGATGATGATGGACTACTAACTAACAACACGTGCACATGCAATTGAAGGTCCAACCAAACAGGCACCTGTCAGATATTTCTTCATCGAGTGAGGAAAGCTTAGGACAAATAGAGGTTGGAAATGTGACTGCATCTAGTAGATATGATAAGAAAACAAGGACCGGAGGTGAAAAAGTTAGTAAAATTTCCTAGACGCATGAATTTTATTCTTGCCGAAGGAGGATCATGCTCTTATGATGATGAGAGCATATGAGACATAGAGGTTCTACTCAAGTATAAGGATCTGGTGAAACAATGGGTACCTAAGGAACTACCTCATATAGATGTTGACTTTGTTGTCAACAATAGGACATATCGCAATGCACCATCCTCCCTACATGGCTTGGGGCTATTTTTCATGGATGGAATAATTGAAAAATAAAATACAGTAACTAAATTGATGGACTATGTTGGACCATGTTACAATTATAACGATTGGATGTGGTTGGTCCAGTACATGCGAAGTATGTGGAGATATGCACTCGCCACAAATTATATATAACTAATAAACAAGGATAAAAATAAGGGAGCGACCATCTATATTGATGGAAGGCCTAAAGCTTTCAGCAATATCGTAGGGTTTATAAATAGCACATGACCTGGGACAACAAACAAACAATTGAATTTCATATATGAGGGACGTGAAGAGAATCAGGTAGTCATTTGCGCAATAAAAAAAATAGCTTCCGAGGAAGAGTTATTAATGGATTACCATTTGAATCAAATAGAAACATTGACTAATAGTGTGCAGGTTCTTATGCAACACCTCTTTAAGAAACCTCTACTTATTGCATTATGTTTTTTTATCATCTTTAACATTGTTGTAAATATTATCTTTAACATTGTTTTTTTGTTATCATTAACAAATTTTTAAATATTTGGGGGTTCTAATTATATTATAATGTGGCAGGATGACCATGGAAAAGGGCCAGCCGCAGAACATGTAAATGATTATCAATTTTCACTTTCATTTTACGTTATTTTTATTATTTGCTTATATAATTGTTGGCCCTTAATGATGGAAGCGAGCGAAGATCAAGGAAGAAAAGTCAAAACGCGAACTGCGTGGAAGACACAGTGACTGCTACTGGGCCAAAGTGAGAAAAAGAGAAGAAAAGACGAAGCAAAGTAAAAGGAAGCAAACCATTGGATGAGGAGATCGAGGATGACAGATCAACAAGAAAGACGGATCGTGGACAGCTCAGCAAGAGGAAAAATCCACCGTTTGATGCTTTGGAGCACCGCGTGAGAAGGAAGGAAAGATAGGTTGGCAAAGCCTTGAAAACACGAGTCAAGTTGACCTAGGGTTTTAGACACCTAGGGTTTTGGTATCTAGGGTTTTGACACCTAGGTTTCGGCCTAAGGTTGTCGGTGAGTGATTGTAATGTATAAATAGAGGTCTAAAGGACCTAGGATGGGTTGTTGTTGTTGTTGTTATTTTCATCTTTGTTATTGTGTGATCGAGTGAGGATTGTTGTGTGAGAGAGAAGTGTTGAGTCTACAGCCTTCTGGGATTGTAAAATCTTCAGCTGGGTGTGAAGATCAACCTTGCATCTAGGTGCGTAGGAAGGGGAGAGATAAAGAGAATAAGAAAGAAGATCTGCTAGCTAAGAGCACAGATGAGAACTGTATGCTTCATCTTAATATATTATAAAGCATGGTTCTATGGACGTAGCCCTAGAGAGAGGGTGAACCACGTATAGTTAGTGTTGTGTGTGATTGTTTCTCTATTGTTTGTCATTTGGTAGACCATTATTGCATTACTGTGTTAGATCTGATAGATAGTTATATGGAGTAGATTTGAACTGGTAATTGATATATAATGTTGTATTGATTTTGTATTGGATCCACTTGATATACCCTTAGTTGTAGACATCTTTTTCCTACAACCCCCCCATAGCTACTTCGAGTGAGACTGCATCTGCTTCGCAGGTGTTGCCGAAGGGGCCAGTAGTTAGGACTTGTTGGTGTGCTCTTGGAGATGAACCCCGGGTCTACCACTATGCCAACAAATGGTTCCGTTGTCGAGACTTGAATCTTCTTGAGGGAATGCCAAGGTAGTTTCCATCAAAGACAGAGATTCAAAAGTGGATAGAAGAGCAAGAAAAGGACTTTGTTGAAGCCCAGAACAAGAACCCTAATCTTAGTACAAAGGATTGGTTGGAGAGATATATCTTTACCGATATACATGAAATTTTCTTTGGAGGAATCCATCAGGAGCTATGTGAGTGGCTAGCTAGGTTAGCAGATACCCAATTTGAGATCAGATCTAGGCCACCTATGGTTTGGATGTCGATGTTGATCAAGAAGGTCAAGAGATTTGATAATGTCATGTCAAGAGAAGTAGATCACTGGTTTGATAGTACCATTGGAGGGTATATCACCGAGTTTGTTGTTGACAGAGTAGAGTCATATAGCCAAGATGAGAGATATTTCTTCAAGGGACCCAGAGGAAAATGTTTACATTTTCTGAAGTTGAGGATCAAGATGATACTGCATGAGAAGAACATATTGAAGATAGGGTAGCTAGATGGATCCGAAAAGGCTAATGTTCAAGAATTCGGACAGAAATAGCGACATAGAGGATGGACATACGCGTAGTGGGAGAGTGTTCAGAGAAGTTCCTCTCATGAACCTGTTTAATCAAAACTACGGGGATGAGGGTTTCTACAGTGGAGAAGAGGCAGTTCTGACAGATGAGGAGCATTCAGAGGAAGGGAAAGTTGAAGAACCTTGCCAAGAATAACCAAAAGCTTCAGGAACGGTGTCTTCTATCAAAGTAAGTGCTATTAATCCTATTATTGTTTCAGCAACATTAAGAAATCAGAGTCACCAGAGCACTCAGAGCATTGTCACCAGTAGTCTTCCACATACTCAGTCCAAAAACCTAGGGAGATCTATGGAAGACGAGATTAGGTTAACCACCTTTAGAGGAGATGGATCTGAAGACCCTAAAAACACTGGTTTCTCTGCGAAGTTGTGTGGAGCATTAAGAATATCATCGATGAAGCTGTCAAATGAGCTCAGTTTAGTACTACCCTAAGAGATCGCACACTGATTTGGTATATGAAATTTTTCCAAGGAGCTATGCCCAAACCGTTGAATTCCATTAAGACTTCGCTAATTGTTGAGTTCAATAAACCTAAGTCAAAATCACAGTGCATTACAGAAATGAATGAAATCAAGTAGAGAATAGTTGAACCGGTATGGGAATTCGATCAAAGATTCAAGACCTTAACAGGCCATCTGAGTTTTCAAATCCCAGATGAGAAGAACAAGGAATATTTCATTGCTTCCCTCTTACCACACATCATATTTCCTCTGATGAATCAGAAGATCGCTTCACAAGATGAGGAACTGGAGATCGCCATGAAGCTAGAATCAACCCCTATGGGAGAATCTATCTCGGGTATGAGTCAAATCTTGAGTCAACTAACTAGTTTGTCTCTACATGTCGAAGATATGAAGAAAGACAAGGGAAAAGATAAAAGAGAAGAAATATGGTGTGTCAGATGTAGGTCAGAAGTCCATGACAAGGAACATTGACCCCTATTCCATGAATACTTGGCCTCTGGAGCTCCAAGCCCCTTGAAACAAGTTACCCTACTTTGGTGCGAGGTATGTAGAAATAGACATCACCCTGGTGAGTGATACTACATGCAAAAATATGTTCAGACACCCACAAATTTTTATTGCATGTTCTGTAAGTCCATGGGACATGATGATAGGGATTGTAGGGATTATGATCTCATGCATGAAATTTCAAAGGATATATACAATATTCAAGGTGAAGTACAACAAGAAGGAAACATTATGCAGTATAAATCCCCTGGGAGACGAAACTTCAACCCTCGTGGTGGATTCCGAGGAAGAGGAAGAGGAGGAGGTATGGGTCGAGGTCGAGGACAGATAATCTGTTATAACTTCGCACAGTCTAGACACTTGGAAATGGACTGTCAGAACCCTTGTACCACTTGCAGCTATTGCAACTCTTTCGAGCATGTCATCAAGGATTGTCCAACATTGCTGGCTAAACTTCAAGAGAAACAGGGACGTCATCAGAACCTACATATACAATTGATCAAAGAAGAACCTTGTGGATAAGACCCTAGATTTGTTGTTATCACCAGTGGAGGTGTTGTTACAGGAGAAGACAGAATGATCCAAGGAAAAACTACGGAAGAATCAGGAATCAAGAAAGTTGCAGAGAAGACCAAAAATTTTGATGCAAAGAAAGAAAAACAAATGTTCAAGGAGGCAAGAAGAGAAATCAAGGGAGACCAAGGTTCTTCATCAAAGACATGACCAAAAGTCAGAGAATATGGAATGCCTCTAGCATTTTATCAGTCTGCTTTGACCAGAGATGGAAAAGAGGCAAGTAAACTTGTCAGCTTCTTGTATACATTTATAGAGATAATTAAAGATGAGAAAACTATACAAGAACTGCAAAATTTGGTCAGACATTATGAGATAGGAAGGGTAGATCCTTTATTGAATAAAGTAGTACATCAACTATGCAAGAAGAGAAGGACAAACAAGGAACTACACCTAAATGCTCAGATTGGAGAATATGATATAGACTATGTGGTCCTCGACTTAGGGTTGGAGGTCAATGTCATGACAAAGGAAACCTGGGCATTGATGGGAAAACCTAAGTTGATCTATTCCCCTATCAAGATTAGGATGGATAATTAGCAGGAAATAAGCCCCTTTGGTAGATTGGAACATGTCCCTATGGGCATCGACGGAGTAAGGACGTTTGCAGAGTTTGAGGTAATTGAGATAGTCGATGATAGTTGTCCTTATCTTGTGCTGTTAGGAATTGATTAGTCTTTCAATAATTCCACAGTGGCCGATTTAAAGAAAAGACGAATGACATTTGAAGCATATGGCCTTAGGGTCATCGCACCATTAGATCCCGATGAAGGTCCGCGATACACTAAGCCCATCAGAGAAGAAGACCACGCATACGAATTGGAAAACATATACAAATTAACATCTAGACAACATGATTACATTAATCCTATGGTGGATGGAAATTTGAGCTGGGGAAGTGACAACGCATGTTCATCAGACTCAGAAGAAGCACTGGAGAACTGGAAGAACAAAATGTATGAAGTATCTACAAGGAGATGTGCTAGATTAACGAGGGAAGTATGATGGATCAACACAACAATAAGTAACTTACCCACCTTTGATGGTCTGAATTCATTACAAACCTTCTTATAGGACTTTGAAGAAAGTGTACCAACACAACAATGCTTGTTGGCAATGGATGATGCCTTGAAATCCACACCAACAAGATGGTGGGGGACACAAAAAAACAACATTACAGAATGGATACAATGTTGTACCCTCATGACTGTGCAGTTCTCAGCACAAGTATAAGGATGCGAAGTTAGGTACACAGGTTGAAGTTTCCAAAGGACCATGTGCGAAGTTGCGAGGAAGCCTGGAGAGCCATTCCTCAAGAGAAGTGGGTGCAAAAATTCATAAACACGCTGGACACTATCCCTATCAACCGGTACCTTCAAGCAAAGTTGTGCCTCATCACTACAGACTGGGAAGGTATGACTCAAAACTTTGTCACCACCTTCTTATTCGAAAGCCAATATCCTACAGTAGATCAAGCATTATAGACTGTAAGACAAAAAGTATTTGAGGAAGCACCTAACCTCCCTTTGGAGCAAGAAGGGGATGAATGGATTGTGCCTCTCTAGAAACTGCAAGGTTGTTACAACATCAACGCTGATGAAGACGATGATCCTAGGAAGGTGAACATAAAAAAAATAGAATTTCAAAGAGATGTGGAAGGACCAAAAGTTGAGCTACCATTTATTGGACAGCCGATCAAGATCAAGAAATTCAATATTGGAACAGAGCAAACACCAAAGCTTGCAAATGTTGGAGATCATTGGGATGATGCCACTATTGACAAGATCACCAAGTTACTGCATGAATATCAGAACTTGTTTCTGACTAAGTTCATTGATATGAAGGGAATTAAAGGGCCTATGGGAGAAATGAGGATCCCTCTGAAACCAGATGCAAGACCATTCAAGCAGAGACCCTATAGAGTGAACACTAAATATAAGGAGAAAGTGAAGATTGAGCTCGACAGAATGCTAGAAGTAGGGATTATAGAACCTCTTGAAGAGTCAGAGTGGATTAGCCCTATGGTGGTACAAGACAAGAAGACAGGAGAGATCAGGATCTGCGTAGAAATCAGAAAGTTGAATGATGCATGTTTGCATTATCCCTTCCCTACGCCATTTATTAACGAAGTGTTAGATAATGTAGGAGGTCAGGAAGTATATTCTTTTACAGATGGATTTTCAGGATACCATCAGATCTGGATTGCCAAGGAAGATCGCCATAAGACTACCTTTTCCACAGAATGGGGATCCTACCAATATACAATAATGTCGTTTGGATTGAAGAATTCCCCAACCATATTTTCCAGGGTGGTAGTCAAAGCATTCAAAGAGTTCCTACATAAATTTCTAGAAGCATATTTTGATGATTGAATTGTTTTTAGTTTATTGAAAAATCATATTGAATGTCTAAGGCTAATGTTGGACAAATGTAGGTAGTGTCAAATTGCCTTGTACCTAAAGAAGTGCATATTCTTCTCACCATTCGGAGTGTTGTTAGGTCATATTGTATGCAAGAAGGGATTGATGGTAGATCCATCTAAAATTACCATTATAGTTGATCTACCCCCTCATACTTCAGTTAAACAGCTACACACTACACTAGGACATACAGGATATTACAAGAAGTTCATTAAAGGATATGCCCAGATTACAACACCTATGGAGAATATTTTGAAGAAAGACTGTCAATTTCATTGGACAGAAGAATTCCATCAGAGCTTTGACACACTGAAACAGAAAATGGTTACCGCGCCTATTCTGGTTTTCCCAGATTGGAGTAAAAAGTTTCATGTGCATGTCGATACATATTCTATTGCATTAGGAGTTGTGTTAGCACAACCAAGAACATGAGACATCGACCACCCGTTAGCCTTTGCTAGTAGGAATCTATCAACAACTGAGATCAATTACACCACCATTGAAAGAGAAGGGTTAGCCATGGTGTATGCGCTGCAGAAATTTCGCCACTACTTTTTGGGAGGACACTTTAAAATGTTTATTGATCACACTGTGCTGAAATACCTAGTCAACAAGCCAGTGTTGGGGGGGAGAATATGTAGATGGCTTCTTCTATTTTAGGAATATGACTTTGAGATCATATTTAAGCCAGGAATAATGAACAAAGGTACTGACCACTTGTCGAGGTTGGAACATGGAGAAGAGCCAACCAATTTGGAGGATGCACTGTCGGATGCACAGTTACTGGCCATTAGAAATATTTATGACCACTTCGTAGAAATAGTCTAGTTCCTATCAACAAGAATGGCACCTAGCGAGTATACAATTCCCCAGAAGAAACAGCTAGTAGTGCACACTGCATAATTTTCACTTATAGTTGGACAACTATACAAAATGAGACTTGATGAGATACTGAGAAGGTGTGTTATGGAGGCAGAGCGACCATTGATCCTTGCAGAATCTCATGAAGGCATCGCAGGAGGACACTACATAGGGAAATCCACTGCATAGAAGGTTCTTAGAGTTGGCCTTTGGTGGCCTACCTTACACAGAGATGCTAAGGACTATTACAGAGCCTGTGATATATGCCAAAGAGTTGGGAAACCGTCTAGAAGAGATGAAATGTCATTAGCACGACAACTGACCTTCCAAGCATTTGAGAAGTGGGCCATTGATTTCATGGGACCTATAAACCCACCAAGGAAGTGCACAGGAGAAAGGTACATCATTACTGCGACAGAATACTTGACCAAATGGGTTGAAGCAAGAGCAGTTAAGGAATGTAGTGCAACTACAGCTGCGTGCTTCATATTTGATGACATCATAACTAGGTTTGGATGCCCAAAGATCCTTATGAGTGATCAAGGCACACATTTCATAAATAAAACAGTTGAATCCCTGACTGAGGAATTTGCAGTCCACCATCAGAAGAGAACGCCTTACCATCCACAATAAAATGGGGCAGTTGAAGCATTCAACAAAATCTCGGAGACAACGCTAACGAATATTTGTAGTGCTAATAGAGATGACTAGGATTTAAGAGTACCAGTAGTATTATGGGCCTATAGAACCACTTGTAAGAAGCTAACAATGCAAACCCCTTTTAAGTTGGTGTATGGTCTCGAAGTCGTTGTCCCAATGGAATATTTGGTACCAAGTTTAAGAATTGTTGCCTTTACAGATATGGATGACACTAGCATTGTTCGAGAAAGGCTTGCATAGTTGGTCGAACTAGAAGAAGACAGATTTATTGCATGATTTCATCAATAGGTACAGAAAGAAAGAGAGAAGACATACCATGACAGACACATTAAGAAGAAGGGATTTAAACAAGGCGATCTAGTATTGGTATATGACAGTAAGTTCATCAAGCATCCTGGGAAGTTTAGAACGCATTGGATTGGGCCATATGAGGTTGCCTATGTTACATAAGGAGGAGTTGCGTAGTTGAATACTTTGAATGGAGAATGGAAGGAAGGTTTGGTGAACGGGAGCCGACTGAAGTTGTATTATGAAAACCAACTACCTTGTAGCTCTAGGTAAAAGCATAAGGCTAAGGGTCTCGGTACCAGGTGCAGTTGAAACTGGGTACCAAACACAGAAAAGATAGTCTGCACAAGGAAGGAGAGGCGGCATAGAGAAGAAAGCAAAGGTTGCACTGCGCAATCTGAAGTCGAAGTAAAATAGAAAGATCGGATCTGGAGTAACTCAGGACGAGTCACAGGTGAGTGTTGGGGGCCTGTTGGCCCTTGGTGATGGAAGCAAGTGAAGATCAAGGAAGAAAATGCAAAATGTGAACTGCACAGAAGACATAGTGACTGTTACTGGGTCGAAGTGAGCAAAAGAGAAGAAAAGACGAAGCAAAGTAAAAGGAAGAAAATCATTGGACGAGGAGATCGAGGATGACAGATCATCAAGAAATATGAATCGTGGACAACTCAACAAGAGGAAAAATCCATCGTTGGATGCTTTGGAGCACCCTATGAGAAGGAAGGAAATAAAGGCTTGCAAAGACCTGAAAACACAGGTCAAGTTGACCTAGAGTTTTAGACACCTAGGGTTTTGGTATCTAGGGTTTTGACACCTAGGTTTCAGCCTAAGGTTGTCGATGAGTGATTCTAATGTATAAATAGAGGTCTAAAGGACCTGGGATGGGTTGTTGTTGTTGTTGTTGTCATATTTGTTATTGTGTGATCAAGTGAGGATTATTGTGTGAGAGAGAAGTATTGACTGTAGAGCCTTCTAGGATTGTAACATCTTCAGCTGTGTCCGAAGATCAACCCTGCAGTTGGGTGAGTAGGAAGGGGAGAGATAGAGAGAAGAAGAAAGAATATCTGCTAGCTAAGAGCACAGACGAGAGCTGTATGCTTCATCTTAATATATTATAAATCATAGTTCTATGCACGTAGCCCTAGAGAGAGGGTGAACCACGTATAGTTAGTGTTGTGTGTGATTGTTTCTTTGTTCTTTGTCATTTGGTAGACCATTATTGCATTACTGTGTTAGATTTGATAGATAGTTCTGCGGAGTAGATCTGAATTGGTAATTGATATATGAATGTTGTATTGAGTTTGTATTGGATCCACTTGATATCCCTTGGTTGTAGACATCTCTCTCCTGCAACCCCCCCATAGCTTCTTCGGGTGAGATTGCATTTGCTTTGCAGGTGTTGCCGAAAGGGCCAGTAGTTAGGTCTTGTTCGTGCACTCTTGGAGCTGAACCCCGGGTCTTCCCCTATGCCAACAATAATTTTATTGAAATAACATTGTTTTTGTTGAAATTATATCTAGTCCACAGGCCATGTTGATCATGATTTCGCCGATGAGGAGGGGTTTTATTCATCCGTTGATCCAATGGTATTAATTAAAAAAAAGATCATTAAAGCTAACAAGGAAATTGTTAGCTTCTTAGATCGTCCAGATCAAACTCCCGACGTCAAAGAAAATATCAAGCTCCTTATGTCACAAATTAACACATATAAGGTAATAACCATAATTTAAAGTGTTTTTTTTAATGTACTCATATGTTCAATTATGATACTTTGTTCTTTAACTTTTACATTATCTTACAAAAAAACATTTTCCTTTTTATAAAGACATTTTTGGAGCCTGTTCAACCTGGTGTTGGTAGTAGTGGTGCTACAGAGATGCTACAGAGTCCTTATGCGGACGGTCATACAGCTGCAAGAGTAATATTTACTTCTCCATCTCCCACACCTAATTTAGATAGGATCCATGACATGCACCGTGAGACATCCACACCTCGATCAGAGTCTAGAGATGGTGGAATAGATGAGGATCATGGTGATGTGGTTGAGATGGTTGCATTTCCTGGAGCTAGACGTGTGACAAGCACGGGGACCCTTCCGTGCACATTTTTGGTCGACGATAATGGACTTCCATTAAAAAAATCAAGACTCCCGAGTAGTTTTAATTCATATTTTAATCGTTTAATGTTGTCCTTCTCATACATAAATCATCTAGATTATTAATTTTAAATTAATGATCATATATTTTTGTGTGTAGGAAACGTCCTTTTTTATAGGCACCTAGAGAGCAAGGCCTTGTTGATTTTTGGGGCAACCTTACGCATGAGGTGGAATTTCCAAAATTCCAACCTCAAAAAGGAATTTATGGATTATCTTGAAGGCCTCTTTGGATTAGACACGTTCAATAAAAAAGCAGTCACATCTGCAGGGGGTGAATATTTTAAAGATACGCTAGATATTTATAGACAAATCTTGGCAGGAAATCCTAGGTATGAGAATCCTCCCTCAATTCCAGAGAGGGACTGGAAGGTGATCATTGATGATGCAAAAGAGAAGATTTTGAAAAAATCAGGAGAACAAATAACCGGTACACCAAGGTAAATTACAATATTTTTATTTCAATACCAGCTTTATGTTCTTTAGATCTAAATAAAAGTGTGGTTATATATAACATACTTGAAAATTTTGATGATATGTTTCCTGACACTTCGAAGGCAACCAAAGCAAGGATTGCCAAACATGGCCAACACAAGCTAGGCCATGGAGACTACTCAAGGTTACAGTCACAAATCGTAAGTACCCAAACATCATAATAATATTACTTGTATCACCTTACAACTTTCAGGTAATTGCAACCAAAAACATTAAAAAACCATACCCTTATGCAATGCAGGGCGACGACTTCGAAACTGCAACCACGGAGGAAGTCCTCCAACTTGGTTACAAGTTTTATTATAAAGTCATGGTTGATCGTAGGAAAAGCATGGGGTAGACCCCAAGATCCAATTTGCGGGATAAGGTAAATAAAAATCAGTCCATATTAACCTTTAATTACTTATAAAATACATAAATGTTTGATATCGTACATAATTTAATGTCTTACTTTGTTTTAATCAGGGGAGAAACACTATCAACGAAACCATTAGTACTGGACAACAAAGCATTGATAGTGAAATGCAACCAGAAGATCATGGTGCTCCCCAGCAACCCCATCCCAGTGAGGTGCAACCCCAATATGTTCTTGTGACTAAGGCCCACGATGGTAAAATGTATATGTATTAATCATATACTTAATAATACTGTACTTATAAATTTTGACGTTTCATTGGCAGAGAATGTCATAGTTGATCCTCCTCGACCTGAATATCAGGTGAACAGGCTAGAAACCATTCCAATAGTGTCGACTAGAGGACCAAGTAAATAATTACATTACAGAGTTTTTTTTTAATATTAATGAACTACTTCAATGATATTTAAAAATTGGCCATATAAATTTAATATTTTTTATTTTTGTAGGTGATGGACCCTCATAGGAGAATCCACGCCATGGGTACAAGACCAGATGTACTCAACATGAAAGGAATGAAACAACATCAACTGTTGAAGAGCACCTAGTAAACGAAGACATGGAGATGGATGAATTACTTAAGACCTGGAAAGCACAAAAGAAGACTAAAAGAAATTCATGATGTCATGCAATAATTTTATAAGACAGTTAGATGTACATTATATAGCTGAACATGTAATGATGCATATAATGCATTGACATTATGGGTACTTTTTCATCTGATAATATACACAAGGCTATTTCTATGGCTTGTATATATCTGTGTATGTAATTTTGTTATACACTTAATGATAATTTCATCTTCTCTTATAAGACTTGGTATATATTGATTCAATACTCCTTGATTCAAGACGTGAAAATGCAAGCAAGACCTAGTGCCTTGTGCTTGGGCTATGGAGTATAGGAAAAAAATAGAACTTGAATATGCAATATGCAACTTCCAAAATCTTCTGACATGATATATGCAACTTTGAAAGTCTTTTGACATGTGACATGTGGCAAGCATTTTTTTGCAAACAATGTGAAAACTTTAAACTTGGTGCAACATGCAAAAATAAATTTTTGGGAAGATGCAATAATATGTTTTAAGGATTACTTGGTCATGTTAATCCATATACAGGTCCATGATATAAACACTCATTGTTATAATGTTGACATAAATTCCAATCTTCACTTTGTCGATTAGAGGGCATAATTTTGGCAACAATTTAATGTTTTTAGTTCCATGAAATTGATTTTGTTTCTTCAACAACATTAAGGATTAAACATGAGGGGTTGGAAATGGTGATGTCAAACATTTACTCTTTCAAACATGCGCATCATCTCAATCTTCATTTCTACAATATGTGGAGGGTTATTCAAGGTTTCAAGACTTTCTTCATATTTTCATACTTTATTCTTCTCATGGTCATGTTAATCCATATAGAGGTTCATGATATAAAAACTCATTATTCTAATGCTAACATGAATTCAAATCTTCACTTTGTCGATTAGAGGGCACAATAATGGCAGAAATGAGAGAGTTTTGACCATATGTCAACTAATTTGTCCCTTTAAAAAAACTTCATTGATGTGCAAGGGAGCACTGTGTCTATGAGAGGTCCTACATGAAAGTAAAAGAGGTAAATATGTAAAAGAGGTCCTACATATTGAAATATTGATAATTAGTTCATGAAAATGTCCTACATATTGAAATACAAATTTAGTGGACCCAACAAACAAATTATTTACCACACCGCCTTTTGCACAAAATGACACTTCCATCAACAAAGAAATAGATGGGATAGTACATTGAAGTCATTGAGACAACACAATGGACTTGGCAGTTGACTAGGATGGAAATCCATGAAAGAATCCAGAGACAAACCCTATTAGGGATCCACAATAATCCTTGAAACTCCAAATAGAATGGAGAAGGTTTTTTTTTCAGTGCATCTCACAATGAGCTTCGCCAAACTTACAACTCATGTTTTTTGTAATATATGTTATTACATATATGTGTAGTAGAATATATATGTATGTTTTATTACACATATATGTAATAAAATATATATGTTATTACACACACACACACCATAACACATCAAATATGTTATTATATCCCAACTCCAAATTACAATACTTGACCCACATCCACCTGCAAAGATAACAATAGACTAGACCATATAACAATAGATACTTGGGACCCATTTGGATGAGAAGGAGTATGAATTGAGACCCAATTGGCCCACTTACTTAAGTCATTAGATAAATAATAACATAAATAGAAAACATTATTAACCCCATAAACACTTAACAATCAAGTGTTTTTATAACATATTGTATTCGTAGATGATCCCTTTCTAAGTTCAAATACTGCAATAGGATTTGAAATTAGCCTCGTTGTTAATTTTTATTGCACATGTAACCAAAGTATGCCAATGCCAAGTGCCTTTGGTTGTCTTGGATGACACCATCATTTATTATCAATCCCTATGAAGCACCATCAAAGTGTAGGTTATGCCAAGTAGGTTTTGGTGTTTTCTAGTATATTGATGATGTCTTAGTGGTGCTTTTATCATTGTCATTAGAAAAATTTTAGGTTGGGGTTACTAATACTAAAGGACTTCATGTATACATGAACTAGGTTATAGTCATATAATGACGATGATACTTAAGATGATCATGATGGCAATGCCCCTCTTAAATTAAATACAATATTTTGAATGTTTGGAACTCTTAGGTGGTTATGGTACCTTAGACAAGTTCAATTTTC
>ML806730.1:45587-117536 GCA_009831015.1 Picea engelmannii
CCAACTGTGATGAAAATCCATGAATACATCTACAGAAAAACCTTCTTATGGAGCCATAAAAATCCTTAAAATTCCTAGTAGAATAGAGAAGCCTTTGTTTTTCAATGCCTCTCGTGATGAGCTTAGCCAACCTTACAACTTATATGTTTAGTAAAGATCACACATACAAATATATTTGATATGTATATGTTATTTATTTTAATAACATATCCATATCAAATATATATTGTTACATATATATCTTTTAGTTGACTCATTGAATTTATCCTATGCCAAACATTCATCAAAATATGTTCTTTTCACTATGTTAAGGGATTCTACAACTAGAACTTGTCTTTATTGGACAAGAAGTCTTCTCTAGATGTCTTAGTATAACCATAAAAAAACCCAATTTAATGGAGCATTCTTCCTCTTAGGTTAATGCCCCTTGAATGTGAAAACAAGACCTTCATATAATTATTTCAACAAAAGGAATTCTATGTCCTCGATGTGTACGACAGTTGGTGATGGAGTGTGTTGTTAAGGCGCTCCGTGATGTTAATGTCACTGGTTCAAAACCTGCGGGGACAAAAAAAATCCATCCATGTTAAGGGTTGGTGTGGCTCAGGATGGGTGCAATCCCCTGAGTCACGGATTCTTAGCCACAGGTTAGTCCCACATGTCATGGACAAACTAACAAACAAAAAAAACAAAAGGCATTCTTTATTCTAGCATACTTGAATTTTTTAATATAGATGAGGGCATATTGATATGAATTTATAGACTAACTATAAATATCTTAGGGTAACTCTTGATTGGATGTGACACTCCATATTTGTACTCTTGAAATCAAAACAAGATGGTGCTTGATCACTTACAGAGAGATCTACCCATACCTTATTTACTTCAGAGAATTTGCCTTTGTGAAATGTTTTCAAGAATATAATGAACTTCATAGCCTATAATATTATTCCAATACATGCCCCTTTCTTCAAAAATAAAACATTATTGTTTTTTCTCAAAAATAAAATTTTAATTTTGTTTGCTCAAATTTTTTTATTTTTTTTTAAATAAATTGTTTTCATCCAAATTTCGATGCACCATAGAAATCCTGCGACGAATTTGCTATACAAACCATGAAAGTTTTCATCTCAATTGCGACGCACCATAGAAATCTTGCAACGAATTTCTATACAAATCACGACAGTTTTCGTCTCAATTGTGACAACCAGTACAAATCCTGCGACGAATTTGCTATACAAATCACGACAGCTTTCTTCTCAATTGTGATGACTGGTACAAATCTTGTGACAAACTTGCTATACAAATCACGGAAATTGTATAGCGATTTCGTCGCTATATACCTTGTGTTTGTCGCAATCGTGACGAACTCTTCGAAAACTTATTCGTCGCAATTTTTTCACTTACTTTGCCTATATTGTCGAGTGTGCGATGATTTCCCTATTGTGTCTCTCTTTCGACGAATTCTTTACTTAGTCGTATTAGCGACGGTATTTCTTTTTTTGTCACAATTGTGACAAGTTCCCTACTTTCATCACTCTTGTGACGTTGATCAAGGTTCGTCACACATGCCATGCCACATGAAAAAATGTTTGGGAGACTCAATATTCATCGCAATATACACAACATAATGTCGCAAGAGCGTCAAAATAGTCGTCACAAAATGACCCAAATTTTCTAGTGATGGTTGAATATTTTCGAAGGATATTTTTCAGTCCACAATTTTTTCGATAGGGAAAAGATTACTTTTTCACTCCTCAAGGTTGTCCTCCATGTTAAGGACTGGTGGGATACTTACTCTGAGTAAAGGGCCATAGAGGAATATGCAATATTTTCGGTCATCCCCACATGGGATTCCTTCAATGATGTCATTAAAGAACAATACTACCCTGTTGGAAGCTACAAGGACTAGTACACTAGATGGACCACCTTGCATCAGGAAAGGGACCAGGCAGTACCGGATTTCACCAATAATTTCCATACCTTGTGCACCAAATTGGGTATCAAATACTCTAAGTGACACTTAGTCCTAAAATACCATGGTTGTTTGCATAGATACATTCAAACATAAATGGAGTTTTTGGAAAACACATCATTGGGTATAGATTATAGATATGTTGTCAATATTGAGCAGAAATTTAAGAAGAAGAGGTGAGAGTTTGGATCTGCAAACTCTTCACATCCAAAGTAGGGAAAATGTGGCCCCAACCCACACAACAAGGGACAAAGTAAATATGTCCACTCTCAGGACAACCAGTCCAAGCTGCAACACAAGAAGGGTAATGAGAAGTTGAAGAAGGACACGGGAAAATGGTGTGAATACCATAAAATCCCTTGTAACAACACCAGAGAATGTTGCTCCAAGCAGTCACTCGCGGTCGAGCTAAAATATCATGACTCAGAGGCCTATTCTAACTCTGAATCAAATCCACAAGGAGGGAAGTGGATTATCGTTGTTGAACCCAGTGCCACTATCGCTACCACCAAAGTCCAGCTAAGCGAAACAGAAGAACCAGAGTAAGGGGAACACCTCTTTCACTCACAAATGTGGGTAAAGGGGGCTCCGCTTCATTTCATTGTTGATAGCAGTAGTCAGAAGAACCTACATCAACAAAGTTCATCAAGAGGCTAGACTTGTCGATGACACCACACCCACAACCCTACACCATCGAATGGATTTTCCAAGGAAGAGATATTTTTGTCATCCAATAGTGTTGTCTTCCCTACGGCATCAAGCCTTTCAAAGATGAGGTATTATGTGATATTTATCCCCTTGAAGTTTGTGATGTTATTTTAGGACAACCATATTTGTGGAAGCGACATGTTGTGTATGATTCTAGACCCCATAGTGTTATTATTAGTTTGGGTAGAAAATTGTACAGGATACCATAGGTAGTCCCGCCTACCACTATTTATTTAATCTCTGTAAGTAATGTAGTAAGGTCATTTCACAGACTGGGAAGTTCATCTTCTTTTTTATCCATTCTCACAGTAAGAATAAGGTCACTACCACATCCGTGGCCTCTACACAGAGCCTCTCTTTGCAGCAGAAACAAGTGGAAGGGATCATGGAAGAGTACAAAGACATCTTCTCCTCACCCATCGGGGTACCGATGAACTACCATGTCAAACATCCAATTGATCTAACCACGGATGCACCTATTCCTAATGGACCAATCTATCGTCACTCATTGATGGAAAATGACGAAATCAAGTGTCAGATCCAAGAGTTTCTTCAAAAGGGGTACATCAGACCCAGCTCCTCCACTTGCGGGAGCCTAATTGTACTGGTAAAGAAGAAAGATGGGACCTGGTAGCTTTGCATTGATTACAGAGAATTAAACAAAATCACTGTCAGGAATCGATACCCAATTCCCAGAATTGATGACTTTCTTGACCAACTCAAGGGGGGGAAGTTATTCAACAAGATTGACCTAAAGTCTGGCTACCACTAGGTTCCCATTGAACCAATTGATGTATGGAAGACAACTTTCAAATCTAAATAAGGTCTCTTCAAATGGATGGTCATGCCCTTTCGCTTAACAAATACACCAGCCACTTTCATGAGGTTGATGGATGATGTATTAAGACCCTTCACAAAATCTTTTGTGGTGGTATATTTATATGACATCCTTAGCTTCAACAAAACTTGGGAGGAGCACATGCAACATATTCAACAGGTTTTGAGCACTCTACAAAAACACAAGCTATATGCCAACTTATAACAATGGTCCTTTGGAATGAACATGGTCCAATACTTGAGATACATTGTTGATGAGCATGTTGTACATGTTGATCTAGATAAGATCCAATTCATCCATGATTGGACGCCCCTGTCCATATTAACTGAGTTTTGAATCTTCTTGGGACTAGCCAAATTCTATCGACAGTTTGTGTTGGGATTCTCCCATATTGCATGGGCCCCTAGCCAAGTGACCAAGGGTGGTGGTAGGAAAACGTTCGTGTGAGGGAAGGAACAACAACAAGCATTTGATTATCTGAAGCATTGATTGCACTCAACTCTAGTATTGTCCTTACTCAATCTGCAAAAATCATTCGAGATTGAGACTGATGCATATGACTATGTTGTAGGCACAGTTCTCACTCAACACAGTCATTTAGTAGCATACCACAGTGAGACACTCTCAGATACTATCTAAAAATTCCCCATGTATGACAAGGAAATGTATTCCATTGTACAAGCCTTTCGTCAATGGAAACATTACATTCTAGGAAAGGAGACAATCATCCACACTGATAACAAGCCTCTGCAGTTCATACAGACATATGGGAAGTTGTAGAAAGATCGCCATCAGAAGTGGTCCACCTGCCTGCAACAGTTCCATCTCAACATCGAGTATAAGAAAGGGAGCACAAATCATGTCACTGACTGCCTCATTCAACCTCCTATAGCTACACTCACCACCGTGCTCCATTCTTGTGGACATGAGGCATCTGAGTGGCCCCAAATTTATCAAAAATATCCAGACTTCACCACCACCTATAATATATTGCGTACAGGAGAGAATGTCACCAATTTTCACATTCATGATAGGCTATTATGTCATTTGGGCCATCTACGTGTTCCTGCAAGTGAGAGAGCAAATATGATTTGGGAGGCTCACTACAGTTAGATGGAAAGACATTTTGGCATAGAGAAAAATTTGGTTGTCCTATAGAAACATTTTTATTGGCCAACAATTATATATGAAATCAACAAGTATATCAGATCTTTCACTTCCTATGTCATTTCCAAGCCAACCATCAAGAAGCAAGGCTTATACACCCCTCTTCCTACTCCCAAGAAGCCTTGTAAATTCATCTCGATGGATTACATGTATGGCCTTCCGTCCACCAAGCAAGGCAATGATTGTGTATTTGTGGTAGTTGATCAGTTTTCAAATATGTCCATCCTCACGGCCTACAAGAAGAGCATCACAGTGATAGATACTGCCAATCTCTTCTTCGAATGAGCGTGGGTCTATTTTGGGATACCACATACCATCATCTCTGATTGGGACAACATGTTCCTCAACACATTTTGGTCAAGTCTCTGGTCATTTTTGGACACCATGCTCACTAAATCCATTGCTTTCCACCCCCAAACCGACAACCAAACAAAGGTCGTCAATCGAATGAAAGTTCACATCCTACGCATGTACAACTCTAAGCATATGTGTACATGGGATGAGAGTCTTACATATGTTCAAAACAGTTACAAAAAGGCTCTCCATAGCTCCACTAACCATATCTCATTTCAAGTGGGGCTAGGATTCCAACCCTTGGGTCCCATTGATGTTGCACTACCTCTTGCAACCACACAAATAATATCTTCCCATTTTCAGACTGAGACCGATAAAGAAACTAGATTCATTGAACAGATTCAACACATCCTCCAATAGGTCCATGATATTTTGCAGAAAACCAATGCTAAGTACAAGTAGTGCCCTAATCAACACAGGGTACCGCACTAGTTTTAGGTGGGAGGAAAGGTATGACTACATTTGTAGAAAGATCGCCTTACAGGGCCCCATCAGAAAATCCACCCACTTCTCTATGGGCCTTACACTATCACCAAGGCTGTGGGTAGCAATAATTTCAAGCTCAACACTCCACCCTTCCTTGTCTTGCACCTAGTGTTCAATGTGGACCTCTTGCGGCCATATTTTCCACCATTATTGGACATCTTAGATATCGTAGAACAACTAACACCAGCATATCCCAAACCTAACTACATTTAACATGCATCCACTGATTAGTTAGTGGACACACAGGTCAAGGGAACTCGCTAGCAGAGGATCCAACTTTATCAGGTTGTCAAGGTAGGGAAGCTCCTACACCAAGGCAAGTGGCTCACCCGGGGCTAAATTTAACAAAATTTCTCACCTGATGGGGGAACTCAACACAATGGAGACCATTTCTTCCTAAGGGGGATTACTGATCCAGGTGGATATTGGTGGCCACCCACCTATTCCAACTAGCTCCTTTTGACATTTTTTAGTTCAACACGTTCTTCTGTACTTTGTAATTATGGGTTCTACACTTTCAGGGTTTTTTGAATCCCTACACATCTTCCAGGTGGAGACTGGTGGCCTCCCACCTAACCCAACTGGCTTATTTTGGATGTTTTCATGTCAACACATCTTTATGTACTTCTACGGCCATTTTGGGGCCCTAAACAGTGTTTTTTTGTCTTGCTACGATCAAATTGTAGACAGATTTAGAGTTTGATGGTGTAATGTGTAATTCTCGAAAATACCTTTCCAACGTGCTATCATGCACGTAAAATGGAGGTCGTATGAAAATTTTACGACCCTGGGAAGTTGAGGTACCAACTTACCCATCAGGGCCCACATAACTTTTGGTGTTTCATATCAAATGGTTAGGTTTTTGGATGTCTAGGGTTTTGGAATTCATGAGTAATTTTAAAATACCTCTGGAGCCTTATTGTAATCATTCTACTTAGATGGATGCGCATAGAAACCACATCTATTCTCATAGATAACTACCACCATTCGAGCAAGTTGTTTTCAGTTCTGGAGTTTTACAGTTTCATCCTATTTCATTTATTCAGTAGAAGATATTGTTCCCTATATATATGTTGTTGTTCTCTGTATCTTTGTGTCATTGTATTCAGTATGTTAGTTAGTTTGTTCTGCTCATAAATCTAGATCACTATGTTCTGATGTATTTGTTGTCATGATGTGTTGGTTTACTTTGTTTATTGTGCATATGTAATAGATTCTTATGGGTTAATATGAATATGTATTTGATGGTTCTACGCACATGTTGAATGATTAAGTAAGATGAATATATCATATGTTATTATGTTGTTATGATTTCGTGTAGAAGGTATATTACATATTGAATGAATGTTAAGTCATAATGAACTTTAGAATGGTCTTCATTCCCTTCATGACTATGAAATCCTAGTTCATACAATCCCCATAGGTACCTTGGGTGAGAATTCACCTACTTGAGGGTGATGTCAAAAGGTCCGGTATCTTTAGGGTTTTGTTGGTGAATTAATGTTGAACCCTAGGTTTTCCCACTGCACGCCAACAATGACCTATATTAATAGAATGGAAAATAATTGAAACATGATGTGGGTTAATATTATGCTTTCCAGTTTATCTTTTAAACCATATACTAAATCAATTTCCCTTTGAGTAAGATTGGTATCTTGATTACAATGAGCTTCTTTAATAAAAGTAGCCACGCAATCCCATGATAACCTACCATTACATTGTATGTTACATCGATCTATCCATACTTTCATCCAATCAAGATTGTTTGTGATGTATAAATGTATTGCATCCCACTCTCGACCAATTGTATGAAAAGGGAATAAAAATTAGTAATTAGAGTAAAGATTAAATAATAATTGATCATGGAAGCTAAATAAAACCTAAATAAGTACAATATAGAAATACATCAATATTAATGCAAAGTATTATATATCTCTACCATCCAATTACCTTTCACTTTCCTCATTCTAACTTTCTTGACCAAGACCTCCCCTTCAAATTTGTTAATGAAATTGAGATCCCAAATCTGAGGCACCTTCATGATTTTTTCTGCTAATTTAGGAAGATACTAACTAATATACACCAAGGATTGATATAACATGTAGCCCTCCACCATATATCCCTTAGGATGTTCTCTCTGTCTAACAAAATCCTTCAATGACTTCAAGTTCCTCTCCACTATCCACATTGACCTTGTGTGTAGATGTACACACATTTCAATCTTCCTAACTTGGTGTATGATGTATTTTTCTTATGCATTGAAAAATTCTAGAGGTAGATACTTTTTCATTGCACACATTAGCCAATTAATTTCTCTCCAATATTTTATATCTTCTTTATGGATTTCTTTAGATGACAACCACCTACACATGATATAACAAATCAGATCATTGGTTTCAACAACAATGTCGTATATACATTGAAAGTAAAACAAATGTCGACAAGTTGAGAAACAATGATTTTGCATATAAATCATTAATATTTAGATCATGTATTTTCCAAGATCATATATAACTTGTTTTACATTGTTGTCAAAGAAGTCATGTAGAGATAGAGGTAGAACATACTGTAACACCAAAGGGATCACTCATTTTTAGGAAAATAAAACCATATTATAATACTAAAAAGTCATATATTTACTAATATACTTCCAAAATAATTTCCTTAATGAAGGTATGTCATTCATGAGTTTTCACCCCACCAAATTCACCTTTCTTTGTTAAGATATTCTTATGTTTGAAGCAAATTCTGTGGGAAATTTAATTTTTTGAATGACCTCTTTTACAACATTTTTTTCCTTCTCTATAAATAATAATGGAAGACTATTTCATTGTACTCCATTTCTATTTGAATAAATCACATTTTGCGGTGCATGATTGACTTCCTGAATGTCAGTACAAATTTTGACAATTTTTCTCTGTCACTCCTTCCATCTACAATTCTCCACAATGTTTTTGTTACATTCTTCTTGATATGCATTCTGTCAAACAAATGATATATTTGTAGGTTCTCGTAGTAGGGAAACCTATTTAACTGTACATGGTAACTTTTCATTCCTCGTGGAAGCCCATTAATGCCTTGATGACATTTATGAAAAATAATTAATAATATTACAACGATAATTGTTAGATACCATAAACATAGTTCAATACAAATTAAATTTGTAAAACATTAATATATATTCACACACATATACTAAATGCTTACCTTAATGATTTCTATTATATTCCAACTTCCATAGGTGAGGGTGTCATTCTTCGTGGTTTTATTACAGTCTCTTCTTTCAAATTGAAAATATGTTTTTTTGTAGTTTGATACCTATGGTTCTTAGGGAGGAAGTTCCTATACTCATCAATACCTCCTTTCCTAGACTTCTTGAACGACGTGATTTCATCTTAGGACCACAAACTGAACATGTAAATTACCCTTTGTATGAAGACCTGTAAGATTATATGGATTGATGTCGGTATTATTTATATAACGAGGAATTGATATTTAAGAAGCATGCATAATATTTTCATAAAATTATATATTATTAAAGTGCATCAATATGTTAAATACCACAAAAATGTGTTATCCCTGGGGCATCATGAATTGTCCATGTAAGTATTCAATGGAATGGAAATTTATTTTCCCTTATTGGTCTAGAGATGTCATACATAGCGATGTCATCCCATAACTTTAGTAGCTCGTAGACAATAGGCTCAATATATACATTCCTATATTTCACTTGGTACTTATCTAATTGGGTGAAAGTAGACATAATTACTACCTTGTATATATATATATATATATATATATATATATATATATAAGTAATTATGCAAGGAATAAGAAAAATGAAATACAACGTTCAAACCAATTTTGTAAACAAATACCTGGAACAACCATTGCCAACATTGTGTGCTCCCTCTTTATTGACATCCAAGGAGGAAGGTTATTGTTTATAAAAAAAAATATTCCACAATGAATAAATATAATTGAGCTCACCAAATATATTGACATCGTCAGCTTCCAATGAAATCCTAACATTACGAGGTTTTTCTTTAAAATTTGGCCATCTTTCTTCGATGTTCCTAAATGCAGAACCATCTACAAGAATTCAGAGAATGCCATCGTCACTTATGTGAAGTGCATGGTAATCCATAAACTATGCAATTATTTGGCACCTAAACAATCATTAGAAATGTGGAATTATCAAAATATGACGAAGAACCTTGTGAGGCACCTTTTTTGTTACTTAATCGTTTTGATATCTATTGATTTGACATTGCGGGAATTTTTTTTTCGATGCATATTATCCATAATATATAATATGATCATTTGGACATGCATCAATGGCCCAATAATCCATTCGAATATATTTCATAATGGAACACATTTCTCGGTATGTGTGAGGTAAATTATTTGACAGTGGTAAGAAAAATTCACCTTACAATCTACAACATAAAAAAACTAGTTAATGTAAATAATAGTAATAAAAAATATTGCATCTTTAATTTACACATCAATTGACACTAAAAATAGAGAAAAATAAAGTTGACCTTTACGTATAATACGTGACGAATTATATTATGTACCTTAGGGTCCATGTGAGAAAGTCTTTGAAAAATCATTCAAGACTTTCAATCTCACCAGCAACATTATAGCAGAGAGAATATTTGTTCTTGAGCCTTCATAAAGGGGTTGTTCTACCTTTGTAGGCAAATGTACATCATAAATATCATCATCATTTTCCTCATCGATAGGAGAAAATATGTATTGGATCAATCTGTTTGTCCCATCATCCATATCAATAATATTATTGGGGTCATCTTCTTCCATAGAATTGACATGATCTTAAATATGTTGAAAAGTTGGTTTAGAGAGTTCGTTGTCATTGATGTCAACCCTTGAAGAATTTTGGTAGCCCCGATGGTGTGGTTTTGGTACCTAAATTTGAATGAAGAATACAGATCGAAAGAAAAATGTGAATGTAGGAAAGACCCTCATAGATGGATAGTACTCGACATGTCGTTTTCAGTGATATGTGGAATTCCATGTGGTTCCTCATGGTTAGGGAGATTTTCCTTGTAAAGTTGGAAGCCCCGAAGAGTGGACAAGAGGCCCTTATTTTGTTATAAGTCTTAGTCAAAGGGGTAAATTTGTTGTAACAAGAAAATCCTAGAATCCCTAAAATAAGGAGAGGAGTTACCTAGCACAAGTATAAAAGCAGCTAAAGGAGTCATTCATAAGTACACTCACACACTTATTCATTTATTATATTTATTGTGATCTAGTGATATTTTGATAAGGTTGTAGCATCATTTTTATGAGGTAGCAAAGAAGACTCAACAAATAAAATCTCAGAGTTATGGTAAAACCCTTTTTTTTTAGGTATAAATGATTTGCAAGCCTATAAGGGAGCATAGATACATGGGTTGGTACTAGGTCCCTAGTTTTTGAAAGAAAGTCATGTACATCTAAAAATCTCATTAAAAATTGAATAGATGTTAGTACCAAGTCCCTAGAGTTTGAAAGAAAGTTCACAGGTCAACATTCTACAGGTTCAGTTCAACTACAGAAGTTCTGGTATGACTATTAGTTTGTTTTGATGCTTATAATTGCTTATGATGTTGTGAATGCTTGAGGCGTTATTGGTATGGTTGGTATTATACTTAGATATGGTATATGTTGGTTAGTTGGATGAGTGATAAACACTCTTATGTATGGTATATCATTGATATGGTTCTTATAGTTCACATCCTTGAGTTTCCTATACATGGTTGAGGGATATTCATGGTGTATGGTGACATATTCATGAGGGACATGCATAGGGTCTTTGAGATGTTTCAATGATGACATGGTAGAGATATGCATATGGTTGATGGTATGGTATATGACATAGGTTCTACATGGTTGATTCTTTAGTTCATGATTCACTACTCATTGTTGATGTATCTTTTGGTTCATTATTGATGCATGAGATAGTATGTATCTTGGTATACACTTGATGCATGGTATGGTACATGTTTAGTTGGCTGATGATCAAATATAGGTTAATGAGACAGTGGCAGTGATAGAGTTGTGATAGTGATAGAGACAGTGACAGTGACAGATTTGTGTCAATGAATTATTTTTGAGAGTGACTGAGTTTGTAGCAGTGATAGTTGCAAATTCTATGACAGTTGTTCTACATTTATATTACAGGGTGGCAGGATGGGGCAAGGAAATTTGGTTGTAGCCAGAGAAACTAGGGGGTTGTAGTCCCCTTATGGTTAGAGCCAAAGAATCAGGGAGTTGTAGCTTCCTTCAGGTTGGAGCCCGAGAATAGGGGGTTGGAGCCTCCTTCCAGTTGTAGCTAGAGAATCGAAAGTTGGTGCTTCCAATGAATGTATTCTTTTGATATATAAGAAAATCATTCTGTGGTTTTCTCCCATTTGAGTTTACACGTATATTATGGAGTATTGTGTATCTATTGTGATGTGATGTTGTTTATGATTATACTATTGATGATATGTTGAATGATTATGATAAACTATTGAATATTCTTGAAGAATAAACTGTGGTCAAAAGTACTATAATTTCTCATTATTGACTCACCCCCCCTCTTAGTAATCCAACAATTGGTATCAAAGCATTTCCTTCAATAAGTCTTCTAACCACTGGAAGGAGATCATGGATCATGCTAGGATTGTGGTACCAAATTTTGATGGTGAGAACTATGCATCGTGGAACAAAAGAATGAATACGTATATTAAATCACAAGGATTCGATGTTTGGAGATCAATAGTAGATGGATACAAAGCACCTTCCACTCCCCCAATAGATAGAGATGGAAAGAATCTCGAAGAAAATGATTCAATGGATATAAATTCTATCAAGAATGGTGTGACTCAAGCAATACATACCAAGATTATGCACCGTGATTCCACAAAAGAAATGTGGGATAAACTGAAGACTATCTACGAAGGAGATACAAAAGTTAAGGAAGCCAAACTTCAGATTTTCAAAGCCAAGTTTCAACAATTGAAGATGAATGAAGATGAAAACATAGCAACGTACTTTCTGCAAGTCGACGAAATAACAAATAGTATCAAAGGATTAGGAGATGAGATAAAGGAACATGTCGTTGTGAAAAAGGAATTAATATCTCTACCAATGAGGTTTGATTCAAAATTTTTAGCTCTAGAAGAAAGAGTGGACCTAGATACAGTAACCATGGATGAGTTTTATGGGATACTCATAGCTTATGAGATGAGGAAAGAGTATGAAAATTCAGTCATGAAGGAAACAACACTCAAGGAATCCAAGAAGATGAAGAAGAAATACAAACAAAAGCTAAACTCATACTATAGCCGCAACGATGATTTAGAGGAAGATGAAGAGGTGGATAACTTCGTCAAAAGGTTGAAAAAGGGAACCGACAAATATAAAGGTAAGCTTCCATTGATTGTTTTTTAATTGTCATGGTGTTGGTCATTTTGATAATAAATGTCCTTATAAGAAAAACAAAATAAATTAAGAAGAAGATGACTCTAAAAGGAAAATTCAAAAGGGTAGAAGAAACAAAAATAAGTTTTTCAAGAAAATCCTTTGAACCAGGGAAGACAATTCTTCATCAAATGAAGATGAAGTCAACAACAATGATACAAAAAGGGTACTATTCATGGAAATATAAGACTCCAATGAATAAGGCTCAAAATAAGAATATGAAGAGGAAAAATTTGATTACAGAGAAGAATTTTCAAGTGCCATAGAAGTTATTAAAAGAGGAAAGAAGAAAAAAAGTCACTCCAGGAAGAACTAACAAAGAAAGAAGAATCGCATAACTCCAAAGAAGTTGAGAAGAAAATCATGAATCTAAAACTCTAGGCAGAAAAAGACAAGAGGATTAAAGGAGCACTCAAAGGAAAGTTAGATGAAAAGGACAAGATCATTGAAAATCTAGAAGCAGAGATAGTCATTCTAAGAAAAGATCTTCAGAAGAGGGACATGCAGCAAAACAACACAAGGATATTGGATAATATCATTAACATTCAAATACCTTACTATGATAGATTTGTATTAGGATATAATCAGACACAGACAGAGAAAGGTTCAAGCTCCAAAATGACAGAGCAAGAAGAAGAACCAAGAAACTATTAAGAAGCTTCCATAGGTCCCTCGAGATAAGAAGACAGGAAAACTAAAGAGGAATATTACAAAGACACTGCACCACCTAGAAGATTTAGAAACAATTATCATCAACATCCAACTATAGAAAGACCTCAAGAAGAACAAGGATTCAGAAGAGCAGCACCATTCAAAATATATTCTACTCCCAAGTATCAATCTATTTTTCTTGGTTCATGTTATTCATGTTGTAATTTTGGGCACAAAGATGTGAATTGTAGAGCCAATACCAAAAACATAAGCAATGATGAGGGATATAAAAGAAATAGTTATCCAAGAAGATATCATGAAGAACAAAGTAGAAGCTAAAACATATTTGGATCATTAACCGATGAGGTAGAATGTGACAAGTGCAACAAATTTGGACATATATATAGAGATTGCAGACTTACTATTCCTCCAAGGGAACCAAAGAAGAATATCAACAATCATAAGTAGGAACCACAAAGGATATGGATAAGAAAGCATGATCAATTCAACATTGAAGAATGCAATCTTTCTCTACAATCTCAACCCAAGAAATGTGGATTGTATGTTTATAGTGGATGCCCAAAGCATATGACAGGTGATGAAGATAGGTTTCTGACATTGAAGAAGGAAAGAGAAGGATCAGTTTCATTTGGGAATGACAACTCAACCAATATTATTGGATAGAGCACAGTAAATCTCAGAAGTAAGGATGCCACTGAAGAAAATGTTTAATTGACCGAAGACATGAAACACGATCTGCTAAGTGTAATTCAACTGTGTGATCAAGGACACAAACTTGTGTTTGATTCAAAGAAGTGCGAGATAAGGAAAGAAAAATCAGGAAAGTTGGTAGCTACAACTGTAAGGAATCCAAGCAACATATATTTTCTAAATTAGATACAAAAGGAAAGATGTTTCTTAGGAAGGGATGATGAAACTTGGCTCTAGAATAAAAGAATGGGTCACATAAATTTTGATAATCTTGGAAATTTTAGAAAAAATGAAGCAATAAGATAAATGACCAAGATCTAGAAGCCAACAAACATTCTATGAAAGCATTGTCTATAGGGAAAACAAACCAAGACAAAGTTCAATTCAAAGGAATATTGCACAACAAAACCATTGGAAATTGTACAGATTGATCTGGTTGGACTGGCAAGAACAAAAGGATTGAAAGGTGAACAATACTTCATGTTATTAGTTGATTAATACACAAGAATGATTGTAGTTTTATTTATAAACAAGAAGTTAAAGACATTCAAAATCTTCAAGACATACAAAGAGATGGTTGAAACTGAGACAGAGTTGAAAATCAAGTATTTGAGATTAGACAATGGAGGAGAATTTACATCAAAGGAATTCATGGAATTTTGCAGTGAGCATGGGATAAAGAGGCAATTCTCAGTAGCTAGGACACCTCAACAAAATGGATTTGTTGAAAGGAAGAGCAAAAAAATACAAGAAATGGTCGGAACCATGTTAATGGATTCCAAGTTGATAGATGTCTTTTGGGTACAAGAAGTGCATACAAAAGTTCGCTAATAAATAACAGTGATAAGACTCCATATGAACTATGGAAAGGAAGACCAACAAATGTAAAGAACTTTAGAGTTTTCGTAAGAAAATGTTTCATCAAAAGAGAAGATGGAAGAATTGGAAAATTTGATTCTCGAGTCGATAAAGGCATACCGGTTGGGTACTCAAGAAAAAGGAAATCATACAAATGTTTCAATATGATACTCAACATAATAGTGGAAAGCATAAATGTGACGATTAATGAAACATATGGTTGAAATATAAAAAGAAAGTAGCAAAGATTCAGTGGAACATGATCATGAAGAATATTTGAAAGAAGAAGTAGATGAAGAAGAAGAGCAGCCAGAAGCAGAGCAAGAACAATAAGATATTCAAGTACCTCCAAAGATACCCAGTAGATGAGTGTAGAAGAATCATCCATGAGGTCATATTATTGAAAATAAAGATGCGGATTTGAAACCAGAAGAAGAATCCATTCACTAGAACAACAACATCTAGCACTATTCTCTACAATTGAGACAAGCAATTTTGAAGAATCCAACAAAGATGAACATTGGGTCAAGGCCATGGATGAAGAGTTAGATCAGATAGAGAAAAATGACACATGGGAACTATTTCTAAGACCAAAGAACAAGAATGTCATCGGTACAAAGTGGGTCTTCAGGAACACATTGAATGAGGATGGACATGTTACCAGGAACAAAGAAAGATTGGTATGCAAAAGATACTCTCAAGTTGAAGGTATAGATTTTGAAGAGATGTTTTCCCTAGTTTCTAAGATGGAACCAATCAGACTAATACTAGATTATGCATGCTCCAAGAATATTAAAGTGTATCAAATGGATGTGAAATCAACAATGCTAAACTAATATGTAGAGGAAGAATTCCACATTGAGTAGCCAGAAGGATTTCAGTTATCATAGAAGGAAAGTTATGTTCGCAGATTGAAGAAGGCTTTATATGGTCTCAAACAAGCCCCCAGAGCATGGTATTTGAGACTAGAAAAATATTTACAGCAACAAGGGTCCAAGAAAGGAAATGCAGACAAAAATATCTACATAAAGGTGGATCGAGACAATATATTGATTATTGAAGTCCATCTGGATGACATTATCTTCATAAGTGATGATGACAGGATGAGTCAGAAGTTTTCCAAAGACATGCAACATGAGTTTGAGATGTCCTTTCTTGGTGATTTAACCTTCTTTTTGGGACTACATATATGTCAGAGGAACAAAGTTATCTCCATCTCTCAGGAAAATTATATTAGAGAAATGTTGAATAAGTTTGGAATGATAGATTACAAATCAATCAGTACACCTATGCAGACAAGTTGCAAGTTGAGTAAGGATGATGATTCCAAGGATGCAGATCAAAGAAAATACATATCAATGATTGGTATATGACTTTATGTGATAAATTATAGACCAGACATGATGCGGGAAGTTGGACAGGTTGCAAGGTTTCAAGCAAAAACAAAGGAATCACATGTTATGACAGTGAAGAGGATATTCAGACACCTCAAAGGTACATAAGATTTTGGATTATGGTATCCAAAAGGGAAGGATATATCTCTTGTTTTCTACATAGATGTATATTGGGTAGGTTGCATTGATGATATAAGAAGTACAAGTGGAGCAAATTTCTACTTGGGTGAGTTTCTGGTATCATGGTTAAGCAAGAAATAGTCATCAGTATATTTGTCCACAGCAAAGGAAAAATACATTGCAACAACGACATCTTGTACTCAGGTTCTTTGGATAAAAAGGACTTTGCAAGATATGCAAGTAAAGTATGATGAGCCCATTTCAATACTTTGTGACAACACCAACGCCATCAATATTTTAAAGAATCCAATGATGCACTCTAATATGAAGCACATTTCGATCAAGTATCACTTCTTACAAGAACATTCTATAGAGAAGAACATAAAGCTAGAGTATGTTGAGACGAAGGAGAAAATTGAAAATATCTTCACCAAACCTATTGCAAGGGAACCTTTCTAGTATCTTCGATAGAAAGTTGGAGTAGTTTATGCCCCACAATGATCCACTTAGCATCAAGCTTAACTGGGCAGGGGGAGAGAAATATAATTATTGAAGAAGTTCAAGTAACGAAACTTCTTGAATTCTTTTCATGTATACGTCAAGGAATTACATGAGGATGAACCATGAAGAGAAACATTCATAGAGTTAGTGGATACTTGTAGATAGGAAGAGAAACCCTAGATGAGGAGTATCCTTTTCCATTGATGTCAAAGGGGGGGAGATAAAGAGTAATGAATGGAGAGATAGAGGCATGCAGTTAGGGGGAGCAATGGTCACAGGGGGAGCATGAGCATAAGGCTTTCCATGCCTAAGTGGTGTCATCAATGCCAAAGGGAGATATTGTTGGATAGTTGGTTTAGACATTTGGTTGTCATTGATGTCAAACCTTGAAGAATTATGGTATCCTCGACGATGTGTTTTTGGTACCTGAATTTGAATGAAGAATATGGATAGAAAGGACAATGGTGATGCAAGAAATACCCTCATAGATGGAAGTACTTGTCATGTCATTTTTTGTGATATGAGAAACACCACATGGTTCCTCACAATTAGGGAGATATGGCACTGTAAAGTTAGCAGTCCTGAAGAGTGGACAAGAATCCCCTAATTTGTTATAAGTCTTAGTCAAAGGGGTAAATTTGTTGTAACAAGAAAACCCTAGAAGCCCTAAAATAAGGAGAGGAGTTACCTAGCACAAGTATATAAGCACCTCAAGGAGTCATTCACAAGTACACTCACACACTTATTCATTGCTTATCTTTCTTTTGATCTAGTGATATTTTGCTAAGGTTGTGGCATCATTTTTCTGAGGTAGCAAAGAAGGGTCGATGACGAAAATCTTGGAGTTACAGTAAAACCCTAGTTTCTGAGGTATACATGAGTTTCATGCTTGTAAGTGAACATATGTACGTGGGATGTAGTGGAGGAAAGAGCACATATATGTGGGTTGTAAAAGGGAAATTCGCATACATCTGAAAAGCTCATGAAATTTTGAATAGATGTTGGTACTAGGTCTCGAGAGTCTGAAAGCAAGTTCACAGGTCAACATTCTATAGGTTCAGGTCATCTATAGAAGTTCTGGTATGGTTATTAGTTTTTTTTTATGCTTATAATTTCTTATGATGTTGTGAATGCTTGAGGCATTCTTGGTATGGTTGGTCTTATACTTGGATATGGTATATGTTGGTTAGTTGGCTGAGTGAGAAACAATCTTATGTATGATACATCATTTATATGGTTCTTATAGTTCACATCCTTGAGTTTCCTGTACATGGTTGAGGGCTATTCATGTTGCATGATGACATATTCATGAGGGACATGCATAGGGTCTTTGAGATGTTTCATTGATGACATGGTACAATTATGCGTATGGTTGACGATATGTTATATGACACAGGTTCTATATGGTTGATGCTCTAGTTTATGATTCACTACTCATTGTTGATGTATCTTTTGGTTCATGATTGATGCATGAGATAATATGTATATTGGTATACACTTGATGCATGGTATGGTACCTATTTAGTTGGTTTATGATCAGATACAGGTTAATGAGATAGTGATAGAGACAATGACAATGACAGTGATATAGTTGTGGCAGTGATAAAGATAGCGACAATGACATAGTTGTGACAGTGACAGAGTTTGTAGCAGTGACAGTGGTAGAGTCTGTGAAAGTTGGTCTACATTTATATTACTAGAATATAGGATGGGGCAAGGATATTTGGTTGTAGCCACCTTTCGGTTGTATCCAGAGAACCTAGGGGGTTGTAGCCTCCCTCTGGTTGGAGCTAGAAAATCAAGGATTTGTAGCTTACTTCAGGTTGGAGCATAAGAAGAAGGCACTGGATCCTAATTTCAGTTGTAGCTATAGAATCAGAAGTTGGTGCTTCCAATGAATGTATTATTTTGATATATAAGAAAAACATTCCTTGGTTTTCTCCCATTTGGGTTTCCATGTAAATTCTGGTGTACTATGTATCTATTGTGATGTGATACTATTTATGATTATACTTCTGAGTATTGTTGAAGATTAAACTTTGGTCAAAAGTACTATAATTTCTCATTACTGATTCACCTTCCCTCTAATTAATCCAACACAATATGCATACCGTCTTCCACATCTTGTACAATAGAATTTATACTACTACTTGGAAGATATGTATCCGACGACAACACCTAGGAGGATTTATATATACAATTAAAAACATTCAATACCATTATTGTATATAAAAAATATTAAAACCAAAGAAAATTTTATAAATAGAATCAATACAAAGACATATATAATGAATAACTTATCATGGAATAAAATGTATGTTCCCCTTCACAATGCCCATACATAAAACAATGTCTTTCGACTGTTTTCCTTACAAGTATTCTTCTTTTCAATCCCTTGCATTGATTGCAAGGGTAATAAAATTTTCCCATCAGTATCGACATGTGCCTCCCATGAAACCCTTAACCTGGCAACTGTCCTTTGCTTCAGGTGTTGGCATTGGGATTTTCTATATATACAACAAAGTCCATTAAAGAAATATAAGTACATTAATATACAAATTATATATTCTTATGGTACAAATATCGTCGAATTATATTGATCGCATATGTACTAGAGAATTCATCCATTTTTTTCATAGATTTATTCAAGTTTTATAACATTAACAAACAATTAATCTACAAATCAAATCCATACATTTTTACCACATAAGTTCCAAATACTGACTATAATCAAGTAATAAAATCAAACAATAAAGAAGAACTACAACAAGACAAATTGTAAAGTAATTAAATGTAATTGAGTAGACATGTTTATACCTATTTCCTAGGGAAAAATTTGTGTCCGCAAATGAAAGAGGGTCTAAGGGTTAGGGATACAATCTAGGTATTTAAAAAAGAGACAAAGTAGTATTAAAAATTCGTAACCTTCAAAGTACAAAATCAGAGCTATGCAGATCAAGAATTGGATTTGAGGCAAGTAACACATAGAAAAAAGACTAATAAATAATGCAACGAAAAATGAGCATAAAAATCTTTTATAATTGTCGCACATACAACAAAGTAGTTGAAAACACTAACCTCCATCGATCTTCCGATGAACATTGACTATGTCAAAGTTTACCAAGTTAGTGAAGTCAGTGATCATTAAACCGTTTTCAAATGGGTAGTTGGCATCCTCTAGGCCCGTCGATAGATCGACAGACTATCCTCTAGGTTCATTAAAATATTGACAGATACAGATGTTCGTTGGAAGTATGATGTTCATCAGGGTGCCTAGAAAAAAAATATTAAAATTTTAATATTATGTCATAATTTGCGACAATATGATTGAATTTATCTGTATCGTCATAATTTTTTATCGAATTTTGACCTCATATGTAGTAGTGAACCTTGATTTTTTCTATTTGGCTTGTTGGTGCAACAAAGTATGCATCCTTTAATAAATTGAATTGCATCTTCTTATGTTCTAGTATAATACACATACCTTTTTAAGTTGGAAACTGCCATCCCAACACTAAAAACACCGTGCAACTTTGGTGGTGTCATCTTCTTTGACAAATTGAAAGCTTTCACCTTTAGGAAGACAAATATTATCTAGATTGTAGAGCAACCAATCTCGGAAATGATAATCAACATCACTATCACCTTATTCTACATGAACTTGGCCCTATAGCTATTGAAACACCTCTTTAAAGTTCTCATCTTCTAATATGCCTCTTTATAAGCATCATGAGTGAAAATTTCCATGTTCATAAGAGTTTTCAAAGCTATAATATTGGATGTGAGTGGCCTTGAAATCATATTTACCAACTTGTTAGTGTTGTTCTTCTTATATTTGAGGATTAAATGAGATCACTATAAAAACCCTATCCACTTGTAGTGTTTGGTTTGATGAAGCTTGTTTTGGGCCTACAAATAGCATAGTGGTTGGTGATCAATGTGGATGATAATTTCCTTTCCCATTCGATAGTGCTTCCATTTTTTAATAGTTTTAGCTAGAGCATAGAGTTCCTTGCCATATGTAGGGTAGCTTGAGACTCCACCATGAAACATTTCAGAGTGATAACATAAAAACTTAACTCCATGCATCAATACTATTCCCATATCCTATCCACTTGTATCTATCTACACTTTGAAAGTATTTTCAAAATTAGGCAATGGAAGGATTGGTGATTCACCTATATTTCATTTCAAATCATAAAAAAAATTCTATTGATTCTTTCCCCTATAGAAACTCTTGCCAGTAATTGTTATGGCATGGATTGGTGAAACCACAATTGAAACAGGGATGATTTTAAGGATAAAAAATTATTTTAAAATGTAGAAACCTTGGTGAATCTTATTGATCCTTCTTATGCCAACTATAAATGTTTGGCAATATTTTTGTAAAAATATTCAAATTTCTAAGGATTTTATATAGTTTGTATAAAAGTTTGGAGATTTTTAAGGTAAAATAATTTTATCCTTTAGAATTTGGGCGAATCATTTTTAGAATAGCGAATCAGTTTTTGAGAAAAAAACATGGAAAATTAGCCCATGAGCGAAATTTATCCCCTAAAATCATCCCTGAATTGAAAAAGTTTCCATGAGATTGTGTAAGCACCATGTTGCACCAATAAATATCCTAACTTCAATGAAATTAGTAGGATTTTGTGACTTCAGTATAGCCTCCATTTTCATGGGATATATCTTGAGTTCCCCTCCAATCAAATACTTTATATACACTAATCATTGTTGAGAAAATTTACAGTTCTTAATATTTTTCAGTAGTTGACGCATTTTGAGAGTCTCTAACACCTGCATGAAATGTGATATATGACCTTCCTAGGAAGAGATATAAACCAATGTATCATCTAATTACACTATTACAAATGAATCTAGAAGGGGGAACAATACATCATTCATGAAACACAATGTCGTTGGTCCATTACATACACCAAAATCCATTACAAACAATTCATATAGATATTTCCTTGTGTTGAAGGTGGTCTTCTAGGTTTCTCCTTCCTTAACTTATACATGGTGGTATCCATATTTGAGATCCAACTTGATAAGTTACTTGGTATGATTCCATTGATCTAGAAATTCATCAATCCTAGGAAGAGAGTATCAATTCTTGAGGGTGATCTTATTCAAAGACCTATAGTCGATACACATTATTAAAGTCCCATCCTTCTTTGGTTCTATGATAGGTAACCTATAAGGTGAGGTTCTTGGTTGAATTAATCCATACTCCAATAGATGCTCCAATTGATTTTTCACTTCATATTCTTCTAAGATGGACTATTTATACTACCCAATGTGTGGAAATGGAGAGTTAGGTAACCACTCCATCTTGTTCTCCACTTACCTCTTAGGTGATAACTCTTGAGGATTTCGGAACACTTCTTTGTACACTTGCAAAATATCCTCTAACTGGATTTTATGCTCTTTAGTAAATCCCCCAAAATATTATTCTACTTGCATTGATCATTCATCTCCTTGTCTATTCTCTCTTAAGAACAATAATACAAAATTATTACTTGAACTAATCAATTTCTTGGCTTGGTTAGCACTTACTAGAGAGATCGTGTATTCCTATGTGTGTGCATTGATGATGAAGTATTTCCTATCATTCATTAACTGGTATTTTTTTTCTATACTTATGAAGATTGCATCCCTCGTGTACATGTAGGGGCTTCCAAACATTGCACCACACACATTAAGTGGTACTACACCTACCTCCACTTCATCAATATAATTTGCACTTATAGAAAATTTGGACTTACACTACTTAGTGACCCTATGATTTTCATTTGTATTTACCCATCCCAATGAATATGGGTGAGGATGGTCATGAACTTCCAATCAAATCTTGTTGACTATATCTTTTACTATGAGGTTTTCCTATGAACCAAACAAATAGAGCATCCACCTTTGTATTATTGACTTGGATTTGAATATGTATGAGTTTAGTCATCTCTTTCTCTTCCTTGGGATGTAGGCTACTTATATTTTCCTCCTTCTACATTGTAGTGTAGAAAATATTTTCATCTACATATTAGTTTATCTTTATTGGGTTCCTTGATTTAATGACTAGCGTGTTATTCTCCCCAACATCTTTCTTTTTTATTTTGGATTCATCTTTGGATGTAGCTTCCAACACTTATCTTTGGTGTGACCATCAATATTACAAGGGTTACAATGGTTGTATAGATCCTTGCATTAATGTGTAGTGGTTATTGTATTGTTTTCCTTTCCTTTCCATTTCTTCTTTCCCTCATTGGAAGCAAATTGGTGGTATTTTTTCTTGGAATCACTTAGTTTTCATTTATTGTTACCTATGTTCTCCATATATTATGCTTGCACACATGCCTCATAAATTATCCTAGTTTTAAAGAGGATCGCATTCCCCTGTTAATGACTATGTAGACCACCAAAATACTTAAAGAATACATATAGTTTCTTAGGATATATACCAAAAATAATGGTCATTTTTCTAAACTTGGTGGTGACACAATATTGCACACTTTACGCTTGTTTCCATCAGAAGTAATGGAAATGGATGCAATGGTCTTGTTCATACCCAATATGGTATAAATAGGGATTAGTGAGGGTTTTAAACACCTCACACTTAGTCTCTAGGGATCACCTTCCAACCTAATCATATCTATGTGACTCTTCCACCAATTTTGGGCATGGCCCTCCAACTTCAATTGGGAAAATGGAATATTTCTCTCTTATTGTTATCACTAAAATTTCGTCTGCAAATGGTTACAGGAATCCAACATCTCCAAACACCTATTAGTTCATTCATGGCCCAAAAAAATGCATTTCCAAAGGGCACAAACTATACAACTAGTTATAAAATCAGCATGCACTCAAAATATAAAGGAAGTGTGTGCACGTGCGCCAGTCGAAAATGCAAGAAAAACGCACATGCACCCGATGTGCGACTATGGACACAAAAATCCGCGCACATCTCGGAACAACTCATTTATGATTCTGGTCGTCCTCCCACCCACTTTTGGTTCATCTCCCAAGTCAATTTGACCCTCAAATTCGAGCTGAATCTGAGTGGGGAGTTGGTCAAAGACCTAAAGGTGCCCTAAAGGGCCCCTTGTTCACACTAAAGACTGGTTGGATAATGCCTCAAATATTTTCTATAAAAAGAGGCCATGGGTGCACTATATTTCCAAGAATCTATTTGTATTTTTATGCTGACTCTATTCTCCTACAAGGAACCTCTTTCCTTCTTGGAGCATACTAGCATCATTTAATTGAGTTATTCACCTCACCTCTTGGGGGAATGAACTTTGGATTTCTTTACCATTTCCTTTCTAGTTTTCTATTTGTAAGAAGAGATCTCTCATAGGGTATTCAAGAGTCACCCCTTGGAGGAACAGGGGACTCATAAGTCTCCCTTTCTCTTTGGTGTTTTCCCACTAATACAATCTATCCATTGGTGGCATGAATATTGGTCAATTGTTTGGTTGATTTTGGTTCTAATTTCCTTATGCACTTTAGTTTTGTTTCTTTAGTTGTTATTAGATTAGTTGTTTTTTTATTTATTTTGGTTGATATGTCTAACTCTTGCACTAACTTATGTCCTTCTCAACTAACCCAATTGGACTTGCAAGTGTCCATCTTTTGCTCATTCAAGTGATGAAAAGGATACAACATATTAGCGACCATATTGGGGATATGTATCAATTTCCTCCCCATATGGGTTGTTTGAGCACTTATTTTTTATTTATTTGACTTGCAGGGATCATAACCGGCCCAAGCCTACCTACAAAAAGCTAAATTCAGAGCTGAGATAAGAGAATTCCATTCGAAATTTTCTTCCCGGCCGCGTATCAGAACGTGCGTGGGTTTTTCATCCCACAGGTGCGTCTTCCAAGCACATGTGCCAACAACACTGTTTTTCTCAGCGCATTCTATGCACCTGTGCCGATAGGTCATTGTTTATTTGTGCATTGGCACCACATGTGCCTCTGTCTACTCTGCGACCGGTTCATCTATCTAGAAATTAAACATTGTAAGGATTTGTTGTGGTATTTTGAAGGCCCCTAGCCTTTTAAGTCTTGATTCTATGCAATTTGTAATATGCAACACACTTAGATTCCCTCTCCACATGAAGGGTTAGTCAAAACATAGGCACTTAGGGGGTTAAAATCCATATTGTCTCTCCTTTTGCTTTCATTTTGCCACATGGATGGCTTGCTTTGATTGTAAAAATTAAGTTGGAATCATTCACTATCACATATATAAACACTTTCATTGGGATCAAAAATCAAACTTCAATCATTGAGTATGCTCTTCTCTCGCATCATAGAGCGATCTTGAGAATCAGAAAAATGATTGAGAGAAGATTTCATCTCCCTTGAAGACAAAATCTTTAGGAGAGGACAAAATCCCCCTAGGGCCCCTCTTAGTTTCTTATTAAAACATATTAAATTTGTAAGGGCCCATACATGCCCACATGCTGCAAAGATAGGATAGTTTTGAAGCTACTGTCTTAGTTTGCATCACTAGGGGAGTTTAAAGATTATTCTAACGGGCCCATACATGCCCACATGATGCAAAGATAGGATAGTTTTGAAGCTACTTTCTTAGTTTACATCACTAGGTGAGTTTAAATATTATTGTAACGGGCCCATACATGCCCACATGTCCAGAATATAGGATAGGCTTTTGAAGATTTCTTATATTAAATCACATTAGGGAGTTAAAGGATTGGTAAGGACCCACATGTCCATATGCTAGTTCTTTAGGGACTTTAAAATTTCGCAAGGTTATATCAATGGCATCTAGTAAGATAGGTAATCAAGACTTGTAAGGACCACATGAAGTCCACATGTTGCAAGGGAAACTTAATAAAAAATTAGCACATTTTATCACTTGCTCACACACAAAGTCACTACTCACTCACATAGTTTCATCTCGAATTGTGGAGGTTGAAGTAAGTTTCCCCCAAAGTGATTCTGAAACACCCCACCCATTTCTTGAAGGAACTACCCACTCCCACTTAAATTTGAACAAGATTGGTTCACATCCCCAATCTCACAAACAACCACATCTAAATTTTTTCTAAAAAAACACTAAGTTTTCCTCCACAGGAGGTGCCAAAAGAAATTTTTTAGTCTAGGTAGGATCTCGGGGATAGGCATCCAAATAACTCCTCGTTATCTAGTTCTCACATATTCAAACATTAGAAGTTGTCAAATAGTGAACTTTAAAATCATCCAAGTCAAGTGTTTCTAACACCATAAGGCAGGGAGATACCCGTGAAGGGTCGAAGCTTGAGGTCTTGTTGTTTTGTGCGTCCCCCCTTGAGGCACCCACCTCTTGGATGGGATCCAAATCGTGACCCATTTCTGAGGCCAAAAATCTAAATGCCACACTTTGACCGAGGTACCTAGTGACCAAATTTTAGGAAATCTACCCAGGTGGCAATTGTGGGTTGCAATTGCACCTTGATTGGATTTTGTGTGGCTATTGGGAAATATCGCCAGCTCTTTCACGATATGCACCCTCTACCCCTCATTATAATTGATTGTTTCATCCTTCTCTAGTCCCTCTTCTGGTGGCTTCATACCCCACTGTTGAGTGCTATTTGAGAGGAAGGACGTTACGTATTTTAGGACACAAGCATTTGTTTTCTTTGTTCTCCCATGCAGACAAAATCCACCTACCCACATGTATGCTTCTTTGATTTATGTATGATGCTCTTGTGATTACATGTGATTGTGAGATATATTGTGAAGTTCCAAGTTATACAAAGTGTCTTGTTCATTTATTTCTCTCATCACCATTTTCACACATCCACTTTGTTAGTTAGACAACATAGGGCACCCATAGAATCCCTGTCATTCCATACGCTTGTTAAATCTCCCTCCTATTTCTAGGGGGAGTTCCTAGTCTTGCCAACTCATCGACTCAACCCTCTCACACCTCTTTGAGTGCTACTGTCTTGGGATCAGCTTTTATTGGTTCCACTTTACTTGGGTCCACTTCCCAAGTTCAACCGTCCACGAGCTCTCCTTTACAAGGAAGCGGGGGGGAAACTTATTCTTCCCAAGGGGGAAGTACAACCCCACATAACCCCCCTCATGGGTCAGGTACACAAACCACTCACACCATGGCTAGAACTAACCCTCCAACACCACTCTAGATGCCATACTTAGCTTCCCTCAACATACCAAATCTTAGTAAACTCACCAACGATCCTATCTTACACGACCTCACATGGCCTGCAATGCCTAACAAACTACCTTTAGACATCCCCAAGTTTGAAGGAAAGGCAGGAGATGACCCTGCCAACCATGTCATGACCTTCCACCTATGGTGCTCTTCAAACAGTATCATGGACAACTGCGTCTAGTTAAGGTTATTTCAGCGCACACTCACAGGCCCATCAACGAAGTGGTATGTAGACGAAAAGTCAGGGTCCCATGTGACTTTTGAATCATTGGACAAAGAATTGTTTACCTTCTTTCAACTACCAATCATCCATGACAATGGTATTGAACTACTCTCTGAGTTTAAACAATCCTCAACCACCCATATCGCCAACCACATACATGAATGGCATCGACGACGTAGTTTATGCAAAGAAGAAACCATTAAGCAACAATGCCTTGATTGGTTTCTCAGATCACTTGTCTCCCTCCTTGCCAAAGATGTGGCTTCCACCTTCCCCCAATCTGAAGAAGAAGCCATCAACAAGGCTCAATAGTACGACCTCATCTATGCATAGTCAGGATACTTATATACGGTACTACCTGACGCCTCGAGACCCGTACCATTCGGCTAGGACAAACCTGGGATGTCCCACTCAGTGGATGGATTAATTGGTACCACAACACATCACAATCCGTACATATAACCACAACCTATGTACGGTACACCCCAACATCCACCAATATATGGGGGACCCCTTGGTTACCCTTTCCCCCCTTATTAGTAGCCATATCCTACTATCCTCCCTTCACCCATGAGTGGACCCGCATCGACACCCATGACACGTCTATCTTTTCAGCCAAGTTCTACTACCCCCTCTACCTCAGCTTACTCCCTAAGCACTAGTGAAAGCATCGCACCTTCCTATGTACCATACGGATCATTGCCACAAAATAATATGTACTTCCCATTTCTCGGTCCTCCACAACCCATGGCTCCACCACAAGGACAGCCACACATCAGGGTTAACTTTGTTCAGCCCTCTCCCATTCAGCAATTTCACAATTTTGAATGACTGAATACGGAAAATCTGGCCCATCAATCGAATAATGCCAAAAATAAAGGAAAAAACCAAAACAATAATAACCCATGACCAGGGGGAAACAACTCCCAACAAAACCAACCTGTTGGGGGCAACCAGAATCACGAGAACGAAAACCCCCAAGTGGGAAATAACAAGAAATGCCAAGGAAAGAATAACAACAACCTCCAGACAAACTTCCCTTGTGCCCTTTGCGGTGAGTATGGATATTATACTCACCATTTCCCCCAAATTTTTTACTTTAAATGGATGAAAGAATCTGTGAACGGACCACGTCCCCTAGCACTGCCTACCCCTTAGCAGGCCCCACAACAATATGTGTAACAACCACCCCCGATTGTGTTGAAAAACCCTATTCCACACCAAGGGGTGATGAATACCCAATAGGAGATACACCCTGCCCCACCACAGATGGGACAGTATCAAAAACCTAGCACTCTTGTGGATCGCACTATCCTCCTCACTAGTGAAGAGGAAATTATTCTACAAATGTGCATTTGTCAATACAGTGCACCCCCTGAATCTACTCCCACCACTTCGGAAGAAGTTCCAGTTACAACTGGACCACCTTTGATAATTTCACACCCTAACACTGAACCACTCCTTCACATTCCTCGTATCCCATTACGACAAAATGTCAACAACCCTCAGGCAAGGGAAACACACAATTACAGTTTGGTCGATGACTTGGTGCAATCCCCTACCACCATGTCAGTCTTGGAAGTCCTTCAAACCTGTCCCACTCAACAGAAGTCATTACTTTCTTCCCTGGGGGCAGTCGACCCCATTGATACTAGACTTATCACATTTGATCTAGATTGTGGGGAACCCCATCTCCCCGCTTTGGTATCTTTCCAAATACCAATTAAAATTCAGAACATCACAATTCATCGATGCATCATTGATGAAGGTGCATCCACATGCATCATGTCCAAAACTGTATGGAAGAAACTCGGTTCCCCTAAGCTAATACCATCTTCCATTACTTTGAGAGCTTATGATGGATGACCATCCTCTCCTGAAGGACTCTTTCAAAATGTCCCCATTGAACTCGAGGGAAAAACCATCCTTATTGACATTGATTTTATCGACGCCCCACTCGATTACAATATCTTGTTTGGATGTAGCTACATGTACGCTATGAAGGCAAATGCTTCTTCCGTGTTTCAAACGATGATGTTCCCCCACAACGGGAAGATCGTCACCATTGATCAAGTTTCACATTACGAGCCTAAACCTTCTTCCAACATTGATAAAATCCTACCTCTTGTCCACACTAATCCCGATGCCTACCCACTCATTGAGATGGGCCCCGAAATTTTCAAAGACCCATCCTTGCTAGGGACCTACCATGGCACACCACCTCTCATACATCCCTCAACACAAGTATGTGTCATCTCTGCCAATGGAATTGAAACTAGAGATACCATTCTTCCCACCAAGGCTTCTTCACTACCTGATGTCCCACTAGTCACAGAGCTCCTACCTCAAGAACCCCATGAGAACCCTATGACACCACTTGTCCCTGATTCCACTCTCCCCCGGGGTCAAATCCCGGTTTGGGAAACATTCCCTCAAGCCATTACGCAAATCCCCTTCTTCTACCCCCCACCGGGCATACAATATTTTCAGCCTCCAGGTAGCCACAATGCTTACCCTTCCTAACATTGTATTGGCCATTACGGTATGGTATCTACATCCACCTGCGATGGTCCCTCAACCATCCCTCCCTCCCCAAATAGTAGGAATCCCGATGCAGATTCCAATACTTACTCCAACCGCACCACCCTCACTCCCACTTTCTAGCACCACCACTATAACTGGGGGTAGGCGGAAGAAGAAAGAGCCCATCTCTCCACTTCCCCCTCGATTTCAACCTCCTTGTGCACTACGTGAGAAAGAAGGACACCCCACCAATAGATGTCCCTCTCTCCCAGAGCTGCACAATTTAATTCAACTCCCTCGAGCAACCACACCACTCATAGCTTCATCCAGCACACCTAGTACTACCACCACATCTCCTACCACGGGTAGCAAAGGGTTGCGAACCAAATTTGTGTGTGAAATCTATTCAAAATATGGCCATTACACCCACCATTTCCATGTGCTACCTCAGTTTCGACAGACATTAATGACAGTACGCCAGAGATTTCAGCAGGCACCCCCTCCATCCGTGTCATCAAGCACCCATGTCATTGACATCCATTATGTCATGACCACAGTCAACAAATAGATGAGATTTCCTCTCTCTCTTTTTGAATCACTTAACCATTTCACATACCAGTGTCCTACGATCGTTGAATATAGGTGTCACCAAATGGCCCTTATTCAAAATCCTACACCTTCCCCACTGCCAGAGGTACCAGTGATTACCCCTACTCCATCCTCTGATGTCGTTCATATTATATCTCTTGAGCCTGAGGAACTTCCCACTCCTCCATGGTTCATGGATAACTTATATGAATATTTTCCCCCAAATCCCCCCAATTCTCCAGTCCATTTCCCCATGGAAATATCATGGCCGACTATAATTTTTAACCCACAATATCTCGATATTTAGTTTATGTCGAGCGAACCATCGCAACCTCCTTGTGCCACCTCCTCTACATATTCACCACAAGAAGACAACCACATGGTGACAGTTACCAATGTTACTCCCATGGATCCCCTATATTCTCGCCAGTTCCACTATGATGAAGACATCCTCGAGGAATTAACTACCCTCGATTGCCCATGGAATGCACTCCATCATAGAGCACTCTTTCTCTCGCATGAAGCATTTGAACCCCCTAGCCAAGAATCCATATATGCAATAGAAGCCAAATATTTTATCCCATTAGGGCATATAGACTGGTTCAACAACCCTATCCCTTCCCTCGACGATTTTGAAGAAGGCAACATGGCCAACATTTCCCCCACTGTCAAAATCGATATTTCCATCAAACCTGGAATCATAGAAGAAATCACCATTGGAGTCACATGCTCTCTTGAAGAACTTATAGCTTACAAATCTCTCTTCCAGGAATACCGGGACATTTTTTCCTGGTCATACACTGAGATTCCCGACCTTGATCCTTCTATTGTCAAACATCGTATAGATACATGGCCTGATATCACACTTGTGCGACAAAAGAAACACTCACTGCACCCATCCAAAGAAACAGCCATCAAATCTGATATTGACAAACTACACGTTGTTGGGTTCATATACCCCATTGCATATACCTCATGGGTTTCCAACCCCGTCCATTTCAACAAAAAATAGGGAATTATTCGCATCTGTACTGACTTTCACGATCTCAATCATGCATGTCCCAAAGACAATTTCCCGACGCCTTTTATCGACCAAATTATTGATGATTTTTCTAGCCATGAGGCTTTGTCCTTCATGGATGAGTTCTCTGGCTACAATCAAATTCAAATTCACCCAACCAATCAATATAAAATCACATTCACTACCCCATGGGGTACTTTTGTATATTGTGTCATGCATTTTGGCCTCAATAACGTTGGTGCGACTTTCCAATGGGCCATGACCTACGTTTTTCATGATCTCACTCGCATCATCCTCACCTACTTAGACGACCTCACCGCTCGATCTAAGAAACACATTCAACATTTAGATGACTTACAGGTCATCTTCCAACGGTGTCGATAGTACAATATCCACTTGAACCCCCTCAAGTGTGCATTCTGTGTCACCGCTATATGCCTCCTTGGGTTCATAGTCTCCCAATGTGGCATCATCGTAGACCCCCTCAAGGTCCAAGCCATCACAGAAATTCCCCCCCCTCGAAATTTACGCCAGCTGCAGAGCTTACAAGGCAAAGCCAACTTTTTACGCCGCTTTGTCCCCGATTATGCCACTCGCACACATGGTTTCCTTTTCTTTTTGTGTCATGATATCCCATTTCTATGGGATGAACATGCCCAAACATCTTTTGATGATTTAAAAGAGGCGCTCTCCAATGCCCCTTTGATTATTCCACCTGACTATGATCACGACTACATCCTCTACTTATCGGCCTCAGTCGTCTCAGTAGTAGGAGTTCTCATCCAGCTAGGGGATGATGGCCACGAGCATGTAATTTACTATATTATTAAAAACATTTCAGGGCCACCCCTAAAGTACAATCATGAAGAAAAACTTGCCCTTGCATTTTTCCTCACAATCTAGAAATTGTGCCATTATATCCTGCTTCGCACCACCAAAGTCGTGGCAGATTCCAACCCCATGCAATACTTTCTTAGTCAAGGGAAAATTAATGGCAAATTTGCCTAATGGATCGTCATCATTCAGGAGTACAACCTAGAGTTCTCCACTCCCAAAAGCAAGCAAGCGCTCATCCTCGCTGAAATCATCATGGAATTTCCCTCAGATGTTGCTAGTTCACCCGTCAATACATACTCCCCCAACGAACACCTCTTCTACATTCCCTCAGATGACCCTAGTATGGAGACCTTCTCGTCTACCTTAGGACACATAATTTTGGGTCTCACCTCTCCCGAGACAATCATCGATGTATTCGCCATCAGGCCCCTCGATATATTTTTATTAGTGACATCCTATATCGATGTGGGGTCTACACCATACTTTGTCGATGTTTGACCATCAATGAAGCCGATATAGTCTTGAATGATTGCCATAGCAGCGCCTGCGGTGGCCACCTCTCAAGGATGTCCACTACCCAGAAAATCATTTGAGCAGGCTATTTCTGGACCACGTTGTTTCATGACTGCATCCACACTGTGAAGCGATGTGAAAAATGCCAACTTTATGACAACAAAGCACAAGCTCCACCTGCTCTTCTACACCTCGTCATCACTGTCGGCCCCTTTTTCAAATGGGGCATTGAGTTCGTGAATTGCGACCCTCCATCTACCAATGGACACAAGCACATTATCATGGCAGTCGATTACTTCACCAAATGGGTCGAAGCCATGCCCACCTTCAACAACACCGCTGACACTGCAATGCATTTTTTCTTTAACCACGTCATTTCTCGCTTCGGAGTACCACTTCAACTAGTCTCTGATCACATAAAACACTTTGAGAATGATCCCTCATGCGCGGTTGTCTTCATTACAACCGCGCACCTAAGCATGAGAATCCTTCAATCACCCGCGCACTGGGGGGGCACCCTCACAAAATATCTCAGTACGACCATTTGTACGACCCTACCCAAAAACAAAATCCTACCTACTATGCAGGTGAATGAGACCACTAACCTGGCTCTCACAAATCCTGGATCGACTGGCTCAAACTCCTGGAATATTCAAATCTCCTCTCAAAACCTCTCATAAACTCACTATGATATAAGGTACAAATGAGGTGGCATTATAGGTCCTACAGCTATATATAGTCCCTTTTTCCCAACTTCTGAACTTAATTACAGGAGCTCAAAGCATCCATTTTCCGATTTGTCTTCAGCCACAGGATTAGGATCCTACCACCTACATAGTCACATTCCCCAGGTCACCATCCATCCTCAACCCTGGGGGAGCATTTTTCTCACATCACGCCCAAGTACGCATGCTCATATTCAAAATTATCGAATAAATGTTATATGTTCTTTATCTTCAGATATTGTTCACGTCGAGTATTTGGTTTTTTATGTGTGTGGGTACTTGGTCATCACACATCAACGCAGCCCCTTCAGGTATATGATCGACACTGGCATGTAATTATTCCCTCTGAATATCAATTGCTTCTCCTAGTCACACCCTCCGACATTTTCCTCTAGGATCCTCCCATCCGGCTCTGCAGTACTATCACCTCCATTGCATTTTAGTACTGTCACCTGGTAGCATTCTCCCCCACATGAGTTGTCCCATTCATATTCCCTTTTCACACTTTGACACTCATGCTTCTTTCACCCTCTAGGGATGGGAGTCCCAATAGTCGTACAAATGTTCGAGCATCAACCACATACTTCTTCTCTTCATTATGATAGCCTTCCCAAATGGACTCCCAGGACATCTCATTATGGTTTCACTTTGACTGCACCCCCGTAGTATCATTAACCTTCCATTTCATCCACAATCAGTTTTCCCATATGCAAATTTCCCTCCATTCATTTCCCTCATACATAAACCCACCCATGGGGCCCTCACCCTCCACCAGTTCTTCCTCCAAAATTGCGCCCTCACAGGCCAAGCCACCTTGCACTGGGGCACCTGTTTCTGTATCTGCACGTTTATCCCACCTGATTCTTTATTTATTTGGTAATTGTACGAAACCTTTATTTCCATCATTTACATAGTTTTTGTTGTCTCCTTTAGCGACTTTCCTTTCCCGACAACACAACCCCTGTCACCCTTGGTTGGGGAATTCTGTTACATTTTACTCTTGTTGACATAGTCCATAAAACCTCGAGTATCCCACAGTCCATACACCTTTGATATATGATTTTGTCCACTTTGTCACGCCTCTGGAACAATTCAAACCCACATATAATAGTCCCTCTGATGCTAGATCTAGTTTCATGGTTGTTTCCACTCATAATTTACACATATCTCCAACCAAGGGCAATCTTGAGTCTCACCACATCTTGACTTCATCCATGTTCCTCATCAGTTCCTGATCTCATCCCATGGATTTCCATAATCCCTTTTCTTCTCAAAGTCGCATCTCCCTTTCTATCGACATCAACACAGTTTCCAGAAGGGAGACAAATCTTGACTCTCATTACCTTTACAATGAGGCGTCTCGGATGGAATAGGGAGAACCACCATTGCTCTCTACTGTTGTTGACCCCCATAACATTCAACTTCAACACTATCTCATGTTACGGTGGGTCTTACTTTGTGACTATTGCAGTTATTTTTATATTAGTTGAAGACCTTTAAAATTTGTTGGGCTATCAATTCCCACGCATCATCGACACTTCTTATAGGTGTCATTGACTCTTTTCAGAGTATGTTCACCATCAGAATTGTCCTCTGCCATTATCAAACCACCCCGAAGGGTGCTGCAGCTATCTATGTCAACATACAACTTTAGTTATTGTCTTACACATTTTGAATTACATGACACGATCATGGGGCATGCCCACCTTGTTTGTACACAGTTTTATTTTTCCACACCTAGAAAATGGTTTGGGTCCCACAGGTTCCCTTCTCCCTCCAATGGGTCGCTCTTGCAATTCCTCTCAAACACTCTCTCTTACAATGGTACTCTCATTAGAAGAAACATTGATGTATTTTGGCTATACATGTGCTCCTAACCTCACACATAAGGGGGCATCTGTTATCACTAAAATTTCATCCGCAAATGGTTACAGGAATCTAGCATCTTCAAACAACTATTAGTTCATTCATGGCCCAAAAAATGCAATTCCAAAGGGCACAAACTATACAACTGGTTATAAAATCAGCATGTGCTCAGAATATAAAGGAAGCATGTGCACGTGCGTCAGTCGAAAATGCAGGAAAAATGCACATGTGCCCAATGCATGACTGTGGACGCAAAAATCCACGCACACCTCAGAACAATGCATTTATGATTCTATTCGGCCTCCCACCCACTTCTGGTTCAGATCCCAAGTCTATTTGACCCTCAAATCCGAGTTGAATCCGAGTGGGGGGCTGGTCAAAGACCTAAAGGGCCCCTTGTTCACACTAAAGACCGGTTGGATAATGCCTCAAAGCTTTGCTATAAAAAGAGGCCATGGGTGCACTATATTTCCAAGAATCTATTTGTATTGTTATGCTGCCTCTATTCTCCTACAAGGAACCTCTTTCCTTCTTGGAGCATACTAGCATCATTTCATTGAACTATTCACCTCACCTCTTGGGGGAATGAGCTTTGGATTTCTTCACCATTTCCTTTCTATTTTTCTATTTGTAAGAAGATCTCTCTCATAGGGGATTCAAGAGCCCTCCCTTGGAGGAAGAGGGGACCCATAAGTCTCCCTTTCTCTTTGGTGTTTTCCCGCTAATACAATCTATCCATTGGTGGCATGAATATTGGTCAATTGTTTGATTGATTTTGGTTCTAATTTCCTTATGCACTTTAGTTTTGTTTCTTTAGTTGTTATTAGCTTATTTGTTTGTTTATTTCTTGTGCTTCATGTATCTAACTCTTGCAATAACTTCTGTCTTGTTCAGCTGACCCAACTGGACTTGCAAGTGTCCATATTTTTCTCATTCAAGTGATGAAAATGATACAACACTTATGACATGTTATGAACACTGAAATAAACATCTAAATATTGCAACCATTGATTCAACTTAATAGAATCACTCTCACCTTGGTAGGAATGGATGTCCACTTTGGATTCCATTTTAAACACATATTGGGAAGCAATGATGGCACTGGAACTTGGTCTGTCTTTCTCTGGACCCTTTCTTCAACTCCTTTTTTGGTTCTTTATTATCTTCAAATTTATTATATGATTATATATTTTGATTTAGAGCCACCAAAATACTTGAAAGGTCCAAATCGTTCTCTAGATATGCCATGAGTATGGACATGACACAAGAGATGTTAGTGAATTGTTCTTCCAACTTTGAAAATATTTTTTTCGACTCATCCCATGGATTATTTGTACACATTTTCCATGGTTATGGATTTTAGACTTTACGCCAATTCCTAAATCATGCAACTTCATGAAAAAACCCAAAAGAAAGTTTCTCTGATACCAATATAATTTGTAATATGTCATGTATATTCCACTATAATAGTTTGTCACAATATATCTTAAAATATTTTGAAATTTATTATTATATTTTGTTTTACTTATATTTCAGATTTAACTTCACTATCTTAATGCATGAAACACTAAAAAAAAGTGAAACTAAAATGAAAGAGACGAGCAAATAACACACTATCCACACAAAGAACATAATGTGTACCCTGGAAAACCCAATATAGGAAAAAATAATCTATAAGGCAAGGTCTATGATCTACCCTTTTCTTCTTGAATATGAAATGAATATACAAAGAAAGGGGCACTCACTATGGAGTTTCCAAGGACAACATGGCTAGTTTTCTTGCTACAAAATCTTATGCTTCCTATGTTATGCTTCAATATCCCACTCTCAATGGTTTTATCCCCTATGGAACAATACTCAATACAATAAGAATGGAACCATTTCCTATCCTAGTGGCCCAATATTTAACATGGATTGATAGTCATCTAGGGTTAGGTTTAGGGTTTTTTTATGTTTCAACCCCCAATTAATGTTAGGTTTTTAGACCTTCTAGAATCTTCTTGAAAGTCCACACGTGATTAGATCCATGTGTGAGTAATGTGATTTGATATGGCATCCACTTGATATTATGATTTTCAACAGGATATATAAACTTGCAAGAGGTATAATTTTTTCATTCGAACTTTGATTAGGGTGATCTTCACACCTTTGGAACAATATTGAGAGGCTAGAAAAATTGTTCACAAATTTTTGACCTCAAAAGTGATTGTTTAAGGCCTCAAATGAGCTCCATAAAGTTTTGGACCCCAAATCACCAGAGCAAGAACTGCTCCTAAAATGGGACCTACAAGACAATATCTCCAATTTTCCACTCACAAAGTACTAAAATAGATGAAAGTTATAGTAGAATAGTTCATCACAATAGATATTACAATGTTCTAAAATATTTTACAATGCAGTTTATTACCTTATATTTCATATTTAACATTACTATCACAATGCTCAAAATTATGGAAATTCATCCCAAAAATTAGGGGTCATTAACACTTTGGCTACCAAAGCCCTAATAATTTCTAATGAGGAGCACTTGGAAAAAGAAAAGAAACACTTAACTAGTTGCTTCCTAAATAGAGATTATACGGATTGGCAAGTGAAGAGGGATTTTAAGATGGAAAAAATAACCCATATAGCTCAAAATATTAATGGTAAAGGAGACCATAAGCTAGTGCTCCCATATGTCCAAGGAACATTGGAGAATATCTCTAGAATCATTAGAAAGAAGAATATAAAAACCATTTTTCAACCCCCTAGAACAATTAGGAGTCTCCTTAGTTTGATGAAGGACCCCATGGACCCTAAGATACAAAAAGGGGTTTAAAACATCCCCTACTTCTGTAGTATAAACTACATTGGTGATATTGAAAGGTCTTTTTAGGTTATAATTAAAGAACACGAAGTTGCAATTACTCATAATTGTAAAAAGTTCTTAGCTTTGGCTGAGCACTCTATGAGGACAAAGCATCATATTTGTATTGAAGATGCGGAGATTATTGCAAGGGTGGATCACTTATACAAAATACATGTTAGAGAGGCCATGAAAATTGTGAAGGAAAATAAATGTTTGAATATGGATGATGGCCTTAATATACGCAGATCTTGGCTCCCCATTCTTCAGAATTAACCCTTTAGTTTGATTTTTGTGCTTGTTTTGTGCCCTATTTCCCCTTCCTTTTTCCTTTTTGAAGTTTCCTCGGTTTTGTTTGTCTTCCTCCCATTTTTTTTGTTGTTTTTTTTCATAACATTTATTTGCTCTTTCTTTGTTGTGCTTTATCTTTCTAGCAACATGATTGTCTTATATATATATATATATATATATATATATTAGTATGTTTTGTTTGTTTAAAATTCTAGGGTTCCTCTTATTTTTTTTGTTTTGTTTTTCCTTTGTTTATCTTATTATTTAATTTAGTTTTCATTCTTTTTTCTTTCTTTCTTTTACTTCATTTTATGTTTTTATCCTTTCCCTTTCCCCTTTTGTTTTATTATTATCTAGGCGACTTTTAGTTTTCTAGATTTTTCTATCTCTAGGGTTTTGTTATCTGTATTAAATTATGGTTTTCCTCTTGATTTATGCATCTACACCTCATTCATTACTAATTTGATTACAATAATTTTTTAGTATTGATGATGGACTATGTATCACAGATCCAAAATGTCGACAAAATGTTTCAAAACACAGTGAATCTGAAAATCTATGCTAATAAATTAACACAATGTGAAATCCTAAAAGGACATATTATGGAAATAACTGAAATCAGAATGAAAAAAACAAGAAAATGAACAAACTATCCACACAATGAACACAATATGTAACCTGTGAAACCCAATATGAAAGAAAACCTAGCTAGAAGGTGAGGCTTGTGCTCTACTCTTCTTTTCTCAATTATGAAATGCAAGTACATAGAAAAGGGAACTGACTATGGAGTTTCCATGGACATAATGGATCGAATGGATACTACATAAATATTCTACATCATTTTTCATGCTTCATTATTCCACTCCTAGATGTTTTTATTTACTATGGAACAATAACCATTCCAAAAGAATGGAATCCCTTCCTTTCCTAGTGTCCCAATATTTAACATAGCCTAATAGCCATCTAGGGTTAGGGTTAAGGTTAAGGTTTTTGTAGGCCTGAACTATCAATTAGTGTTAGGGTTACGGACCCTCTATAATATTTTTTAAAGTACACATGTGACTATCCCCATATGTGTGAATAATGGGGGATAACATGGCATCCACTCGATACCACGGTGGTTAATAGGGTAGGTAAATTTGTGGGGGGCATAGATCCTCCATACAAAATTGGATTGATATTATTTTCACACTATTAGAAATATTTCCATGTGTATAAAAATGTAAAGGGTTTGTGATCCACGCTTGAAACGTTTTGACCCCAAAAAGTGTCATTTGATGCCTCAAAATGGATTTGGAAATTTCAGGACCCCAAGTCACTAAACTGGGACCTACCCTAAAATGGGCCTTGCAAGCCAATCCTTCCAATTTTTCCACTCAAAAAGAAGATATATGATTTTTTTATAATAATCCATTTTAGATAAACTCAATATCATGGTTGTCAACATGATAGGTCAACTTTTGGGAGGCATAACTTTTACATATGAACTCCAATTGAGGTGATATTCACATCGTTGGAAAAATCTCAATATGTAGAGTAGTCTTGAGAGGAATAAAACTTTATTTAAAACATTTTGACCTAAAAATGGTTGTTTAAGGCCTCAAATAGGATTCAAAAGTTTTTGGACCTCAAATCACCAAATCAATACTTTCCCCTTATATAAAGACCCATTCCATAATGGACTTATACTTGGAGTAACTAGTTGAATATAATTAAGTTCATTTGCATCAATGTTGCATGCACCTAATTTAGTGGATGAGGATTACCTTGAAGTGCGCATTGGACCAAGTTATATGTGTGTGTTTGTGTGTGTGTTTGAGTCTGAAGAGACTATGTGGTTATTGGGCTGGTGTGCCAGGATGCAAAAAGGCCAGTGTGCCTATCCTTGTAAAATGTAATCAAACTCAAATTATTAATAAAATTGCATTGCTACGCATAGAACAATCAGACAAAAAGAGGCAGAGAGCTAAACTCCCCCGAAAAGGGAAAAGAGAGCTAAGAGTTTATGAGAGGGGCTAAGCCAAGGGGGCTTAAGTCCAAGGGAATATTTCATTAATATTTCCAAAATGTATAATTTATGGATATTTATTTATTTTAAGTTCCCGAGGGATGGGAACAAGTCACCAACTAGCTAAAGCTAATTTAGAAGGTGGCAAGTGTCCAGTTATGACCATGCAAATATATGGTTGAACCTTAGTGTATTTTGGGGGAATTCACTCATTTTCTTCATCAGTCAGACCATCTAAACTAGGTACGACAATTACCTTATCTGTAGAGAAAATCTTAGAAAGGAGTTTCCATCTAGAAACTAGAGTCTTTGCTATTGAATAGGATGGTTGTCAAACCCACGATCATTCTCTCTAGGTGATAGATTTGTTGTTGAAAAAGCAGGTTACGAGGCCCCTGAGCATTATCTCCATGTGAGATATTAGCTAGGAATTGTTCCATGGTGCATTGGGAATTAGTTATAGGGATGAGACTTCCTATATGGCATGTTGTTGAAGCCCTTGAAGGGAAGTGGGGAAGCCAAAGGACTATTGAGCAGAGAAGGGTCACATTTCTTGGGGTGGGACAGACATGTGGGGAATGAGGTTGTAGGTAGTTGCAATAGTTGGGCACCTTGGATTGAGAACTTATACTGATTATCATACCTTAGTTTGGCATTAGGAATTATTTTTCCCTGATGGAGTTTAAGCGCCATATTGGGGGTGACCTGTTGCTAAAATTTTATGACCAAAAAAGTCTATGGTTGGGAAGAATGTCTGAGCTCTGTGCACAATTGGTAACTCTTTATAAAAGATAATTGTCCTTTATGTGCTTCTTTGAATTATTGTGTTCTTAATTATCTATGTCTGATATGGGTTTATTTCCTATATGATGTTGCATATGATCAATTGTCGTTATTATGTATAATGTTGTTTGCACATGTAAAACATGATGTTGTTATTCAATATTTCTTTCCGCACATGCAGAGTATGACAATTATTAAGTATTCATATTAGTTAATTTTTCAGTAATGGTCATGAGTTTCCGAGGTGAGGCTAGAATTTTCATCCACACAGGGAAATAATATGTGCATGCAAGAGGTTGGAATCGATGTGTGCACGGAGAAGCAATCCATGCACAAGGAGAACAAAATTTTCATGTGGCATCAGAATGTTTTTGCGTGTAGTAGTAACCATGTGTTAAGAGTGGTTACACGCATGGTAATACTTGTGTGCTTTGAATGACCGTGCACACAATTTTATTATGAGATAATTTTGTTGTTATAACTAGTGTATGAAGAGGAAAATTTGTATGGTGTGATCCATCTTGGGATCGTGTGCATTACCTCACATGTTTCTGTGAAGATTAACATTATAGTGTAGAATCTTTGCACTAGATTTTTGGAGTGGCATTTCCCAACAGTAAGTTGGGAATGTTACAAAGTGGTATCAAATAATTTTTTAAGTGTTGGTAATGGGGGATGTTACAAATTGGTATCAAAGCTCCAGTTTCAACACTGAGCCTTCATGGGCCAAGTATCTACTTAAGGTAAAAATTCGGACTAGTAAGTGGCCAAATTTGGAATTACAACGCAGCCATGGTGCACATAAAATAAGAATGCATAAATGTGTGCTCTAAATTTTGACATTGCAGGGTGTGGCACTAGAAATGCACATAAAACAATGGTGTGTAGGTTGGTGCACTAAAATTTGGGGCTGCATGGAGAAAAATTGATTGTGCATGTGTAATATTGATACGTGGTGTATATGTTAAATATTGACATCGTGCATTGGTACGTGTTGAATAGAAGTGCATACATAGGCTTTAGAAGGAAGAAAGAAAGAGAATAAGGGTATTTGGGTGAAGTCCAAATGACCATAATTTATTGCACAATACTCATAATTGCGCAAGGGATCATTCGATGGGAAAGTTTTGGATAGAGGAGTCCAATTATTCACCCATACATTTTGAATTGGGATGTTAAAATCATTCAAGAAATCAGAAGAAAGGATTTTTTCAAAATGGTGTAGATTTTTCATGAAGTTGTCACATGAATACATCTAACAAATCTTATTGTCTACACATTTCACAGAAATAACAATGATTAGACAAGGACAAAATCAACGCAAAGAGTCAAAATCATAGATTATGTGCAGAGACCTTACAACCATGATGATGAATTCGGGGGTTTGTATATCGATATGGATATTGATAGTACATAATCGGAGGAGGAGCCCATAAACTTGGTAGAAACCGTAAAGGGACTTCAAAAATATGCCCAAATCTATAAAGATGATAATGAGAGGCTTATGAAGGCCAAGGAGTAACAAGATGGATTCAATATCAAGTTGATGCAAATCTTGGACAGAATATAAAATAAAATGGATAAGGAGATAGATTCAAGAAAGGCAAGGAGTCACAGGTCTCATGGTAAAAGAAGAGAAAAAAGAAGTGCTTATAGGAATCATCACCACTCACCAAAACATTCATTTAGGAAAGAGCACAGTAGCTCAAGCCCATCTCCTTTCAGAAATCATAAGAGAAGGACGGGGGTGGACAAGATACAGGGGGGAATGAAAAAGATCAAGCCTCCTACCTTTGATGGTGAGAACAAGAAAGATGAGATGCAAAGGCCTAGCTTCTAGGCATGAGGAAGTACTTCTAGCTGCATAATTACTCTGCGTAGGCAGAAGGGATAATTTCCATCTATCAGCTAAAGGGAAAAGAATCAATGTGGAAGGATCAGTTTGTGCAAGTGAAACACATTGATGAGAGGAAGGTTACTTGGAGAGAGTTTAAAAGACATTTTCAAAATAAATACTTAACCAAGCGATATTATGACAAGAAAATGAATGAGTTCTTTGAACTCAAGCTTGGGAGTATGAAAGAAAATTCTTAGAGCTACTGAAATATGTTGCATTCATCAAGGATGAGAAAGTTAAAATTCAGAGGTACTTGAGTGGGATTCCATCATTTATTAATGACAAGATACAATATGTTGATGCCAAGAAATTGGAGGAAACCACAAGGAGAGATAAATTTGTCTATGATCATCAAAGGGGAAGACCAACTTTACAAAAGGATTGGGAAGACAAGAAGAAAATTGATATGGAATAGAGGAAGAAGGAGACTAATCCAAAAAAAATCATAAATACTTCTCAAGGACAGCCAACTTCCAAGGAGCCCAAAATGACAGAGGAAATGGGGAAAATACCAAGACAACCACCTATTCAATGTTCGGGTTGTTGGGGAGACTAGATGTACATAGATTTCCATCACAGAGGTGAAAAGATGAATATTTTTCACAATGTATAACAAGTTGTGAAAGTTGAAGACATGGGAATAAATGTACCAAGGATCTACGCAGCCCTGGATAACAAGCAAGTTGATTTTCAATCGCACGTGATTGAAGTGGAAGGTAAGATTAATGACCAACCCATTGTTGTTTTAATTGATTCAGGAGATATTCATAGTTATCTAGATCCTAATATGGTGGAAATATTCCAATTACCAAGAAGCAAGATTGGAAAACCTTAGTCGGTGTAGTTAGCTACGAGGGAGAAAAGGAAAATTAATGAGATGTTTAAGGCATGTCCAATGGATATGAATGGGTTGAGAACAAAATATGATTTGAATATCATACCTTTGGGCTCTTATGATTGTCTCATTGGTATGGATTGGTTATACCAACATCATGTTGTTATAGACTGTTACAATAAGGAATTCACTTGCTTGGACGAGGAAGGAAACTTAAGAGCATTTCAAGGAATTCCAATAGTTGTAATTGTCAGAGAAGTTTCATCCTTGAAATTGAAGAAAAGATACAAGAAAGGATGTCAAGTATTTGCAGTGCACATGGAGGATGCACCTAAGGTAAAGTTCCAAATGTTGAATATTGCGCAATACTAAAAGAATTTGAAGATGTCTTTAAAGAAATACTGGGGTTTCCACCAAAAAGAGATATTGATTTCTCTATAAATTTGATTCCTGGAGAAGCCCGTGTATCCAAGATTCCTTATAGGATGAGTACAACAGAGCTGAAGGAATTACAGATGCACCTTGAAGAGCTTCTGAAGAAGGGGTGTGTATTCCAAAGTGTGTCACCTTGGGTGCCCCGGTATTTTTTGTGAAGAAGAAGGATGGTACGTTGAGGATTTGAATTGAATTTAGGAAGTTGAACAAAGTAACAGTAAAGAACAAGTATCCATTGCCAAGGATAGATAACCTCTTTGACCAGCTGAGGGGCGCGCTAATATTTTCAAAGATTGATCTCGGATATGGATATCACCAAGTGAGAATTAAAGAAGAAGACATCAACAAGACTACTTTCAGAATGAGGTATGGTAATTATGAGTTCATCGTGGTGCCATTTGGATTGTCAAATGCACCAGTTGTCTTTATGTGTTTAATGAATGGAATTTTCAAAAATTACTTAGATGAGTTTGTCATTTTATTTTTTGATGAAATCCTTATTTACACCAAATATGAAGGAGAGAATGAGAATCACTTAAGGATGATGCTACAAATATTGAGGGATCATCAGCTTTATGCAAATCTAAGAAAGTGCTCATTTTACCAAGGCAAATCCATTACTTGGGACATATCATTTCAGAAGAAGGAATAGCAGTGGATCTAGAAAAGATAAGGGACATTGAAGAATGGCAAACACCAACAAATGTCTTTAAGGTGAGGTCCTTCATGGGACTTGCAGGTTACTACAAAAGATTCATTGAGGGATTCTCAAAGATTGCATATCCAATTAAATCCTTGCAAAAGAAAGGCGTGTGATTTGAATGGAATCCGTATTTTGTAAGGAGTGTTCATCACTTGAAGAGTTTGTTGACAAGTGTGCCAATTTTGAGAATTGTTGATCCTAACGAAGAATTTTTTGTGTGCATGGATGCATGCAAGGAAGGTATCAGTGGAGTCCTTAGTCAGAATGGGCATGTGGTGTGCTACAAATCAAATAAATTAAAAGAGCATGAAAGGCACTATGCTACTCATGATTTGGTTTTGGAAGCCATAGTGCATGCCTTGAAGATGTGGAGGCACTACCTCATGGAAAAAATATTTGAGTTGAGGACAAACCACAATGGTATGAAATATTTTTTTGGACAATTAAGTTTAAATGCTAGACAAAGCATATGGACGAAATTCCTCAGTGAGTATGAATTTGATATCAATAATATCAAAGGAAAAGAGAACAAGGTGGCTGACACACTCAATAGGAGGGTACATGAGATGCATGCTAAAACCATTAGCATGTACAAATAATATTTTAGTGACAAAATTTTAGAGGTTTCCAAATAAGATCAATGCTATGTGGACATAAGGGAAAATTTACATCAAGGTAAATTGCAACATAAATTTGAAGGTTATAAGGTCAAAGAGGATAGAATCCTCATGTATAGTCACATAGTTTATGTAACAAATGATCAAGATTTGAAAAACATGTTATTGTCAGATATGCATAAAGTTCCTTATGTTGCGTACCCATGCTACCAGAAGACAATTGCAACGGTAAAAAAGAAATATTATTGGCCAGGCATGAAAAAGGAGATTGTTGATTTTATTGCTAGATGCCTTGATTGTCAAAAGGTCAAGGCTGAAAACAGACACCCAGTTGGGTTGCTACAACCATTACCTATCCCTAAGTGGAAATGGGAAGTTGTAACCATGGATTTAATTACTAATCTACCTAGTACTACTAAGAAACATGATTCTATTATGGTAGTGGTGGAAAAGCTTACTAAAACTGCCCATTTTATTCCATTGAAGTCAACTCACAAGGAAGCCAACATTGTTGATATATACATGAGAGAAATTTCTAGGTTGTATGGTGTACCTAAGACAATTGTGTCTGATAGATATCTCAAGTTCACATCAAATTTTTGGAAAGGGTTATTCAAAGGATTTGGGACAAATACAAACTTTAGCACAACATATCACCCTGATTCAGATGGAAAAACAGAGAGAGTAAATCGGGTGATTGGAGATATTCTCAGGATGTATGTGATGGATAAACCATAAAAATGGGAAGACTACCTACAATTGGTAGATTTTACTTACAACAATGGGTGTCAAACATCTTTAAAGATGAGCCCATTTGAGGCACTTTATGGTAGAAAGTGAAACACACCAGTGAGATGGGATAACCCAAAATACAGAGTTGTGGTTGGGCCAGATCTGCTCCGGGAAATGGAAGAGAAGATGGTGAAGATAAGGAAGAATTTAAAGGATTCCCAAGACAAGTAGAAAAGATACAGAGATAAAGGAAAAACCCACAGATAGTTTAAAGTGGGTGACCATGTGTTCTTGAAAGTAAAAGGAAGACGCAGTTCCTTGAAGTTGGGAAATTGTTCTAAGTTGGAAGCATGTTATTGTGGGCCATTTGAAATCCTAGAGAGGATTGGTCATGTCGCATATATGCTTTCACTACCTACATCCTTGTGTATTCATAATTTTTTCCATTTATCCTTGATTAAAAAGTATGTACCTGATGTTAATCACGTTATTGATTGGAAAGTGATTCGGGTGGACCATAAGGAGATTTTCGAGTGCGAACGGTTTGCATATTGGACCGGAAAATCAAGCAACTCCAAAATCGATCCATGGGGATATTAAAGGTCCAATGGACCTGGTACGGTCCCAAGGATGTAACTTAGGAGAGAAAGAATGTTATGTGGGCAGAGTACCCGCGTATTTTTGAAAACTTTTTAAGTTTTTGCATGTACATGTGTATCTAACGCATTAAGGATAATACATAAATAAGGGGGATGGGAATGTAATAACCCTAACCCGAACCCCAATTGTAAATGAAAATGTGAATGTACATATAGTTTGGTGAGCCATTGGCACCAAGTTTTGGTTCAGTTTTGCATGCACTTGAGTAGTTCCCGAGGATTGTTTACCAAAGAAATAGCTCACACATTCCACAATGTTGCACAAGGATTCCATTGAAGTGTGCATCAGACCATGTTATATGTGTGTGTGTATTTGAGTTTGGAGAGCTTGTGTGGTTATTAGGGTGGTGAGTGGGGATGCAAAAAGGCCAATGCACCTATCATTGTAAAATGTAATCACACTAAATTATTAATAAAATCACATCTCTGCACGCAGACCAATTAGACAAAAAGAGACGGGGGGATATACTCCACCGAAAATGGAAAATGGGGCTAAGAGTTTATGAGAGGGGCTTAAGTCCAAGGGAATATTTTATTAATATTTTTGAAAAGTATAATTTATGGATATTTATTTATTCTAAGTTCTCGAGGGATGGGAATGAGTCGCCAAGTGGATAAATCTATTTCTGAAGGTGACAAGTGTCCAATTATGGCCATGCAAATATATGGTTGAACCTTAGTGTATTTTGGGGAAATTCACTTGTTTTCTTGATCGGTCAGACCATCTGAACTGGGGATGACCATTACCTTATCTGTAAAGAAAATCTTGGAAAGGGGTTTCCATCTAGTAACCAAAGTCTTTGTTTTCGAAGAGGTGGGTTGTCAGGCCCGTGAGCATTCTCTCCAGGTGAGAGATTTGTTGTCGAAGAAGTAGGTTGTCAAGCCTATGAGCATTCTCTCTAGGTGAGAGATTTGCTAGTAATTGTTCCCTGGTGCATTGGGCATTAGTTACAGGGCTCTGAGACTTCCTATCCAGCCTATTGTTGAAGCCTTAGAAGGAAAGTGGGGCAGCCGAGAGACTGTTAAGAAGAGAAGCGACACACTTCCTGCGGTGGGACAGACATGTGGGGAAGGAGAGACTGTAGGCTAGTTGCAACATTTGGGCACCTTAGACTAAGAAATTATGTTGATTATCAGACCTTATCTTGGCATTAGGAATCCTTTTTCTCTGGTGGAGTTTAAGCCCCAAAACAGGGGTGACATGTTGCTTAAAGTTTATGAGAAACACAGTCTATGGATGGGAGGAACTTCTGAGCTCTGTGCGCAGTTGGTGACTCTTTGTAAAATATAAGTGTCCTTTATGTGCTTGTTTGAATTACTGTGTGCTTAATTCTCTATGTCTGTATGTGTTTATTTGTTGTATGATGTTGCATATCATCAATTGTCGTTATTTTGTATGATGTTGTTTTCCCATGTAAATCATGATGTTGTTATTCAATATTTGTTGTCTCACATACAGAGTATGAAAGTTATTAAGTATTCATGTTAGTTAATTTTGTAACAGTGGTCATGAATTTCCGAGACAAGGTTGGAATTGTCATGCATGCAGGGAAATAATTTGTGCACGCAAGAGGATGGAATCGTTTTTTGCACAGGGAAGAAACTCGCGCACAAGGAGAACATAATTTGTGTGTAGCTCTATAATGGTTTCTCTTTCAGTAGTAACCATGTGTTCAGAGTGGTTACACGTGCGATAATTCTTGTGTGCTCTGAATGACTTCACACGCAGTTGTATTATGATTTAATTATGTTATTATAACTAGTGTCTGAAGAGGAAAAATTTTGTGGCACGATCTAGCTTGGGATCGTGCACATTACCTCACATATTTATACGTAGATTAACGTTATAGTGTAGAATTTGCACATTATATTTTTGGACCAACATTTCTCAGCAGTAAGTTGGGAATGTTACAAAGTGATATCAGAAAATTTTGTTAAGTGTTGGTATTGAGCGATGTTATATGTTAAATAGCGCAATGCTACATTATTGCTAGGAGTGATGAATTCTTTGACCCAATGAAAATAGAATCTAGGGGTTGTTCCATCTGCCCATTGTTTTCTCCAATGGTTTACCAAGCATTCAAATTCAAATTAAACAAAATTAAAAAATTCCCATTCCAATGAAATGACATAAAACAATATCTTAAATGCTTGAATGAAGTTTTTGTATATACAAGAAAGGAGGCACGACATCTTATAAAAAGTAATATGCATAACAATTATTTGGAAGGAATAAGGTCAAGAACTTAAAATGTAAAGTTGGTATATACTGTAATAAGTAATATGAAAATCAAATAATTTTCTTTTAGGTGTAATAGTATATTGGTCATCCACATGAATGCATGTCATAGAGTCTTGCAATAGTTGAAAACTAGCTTCTTTCCAAAATGCATAGGTGATAATATTCGCTAAGTAATTAGTGCTAATAAGAACATATTGTAAATTATCTAATTGTGTAGAAATAGGAATATTAAAATCATTGTTTTTAAGATATGAAATTCTATGTACATGTATAGTATTTTCATTAAGAGAAACCTGGTTAAATTCTAACAATAAAGTGACAATAATTTTTGGATATTTAAGTAAACAATGTGTATCCTAAAATAGGATGCAACATTTTCTTAATAATATATTGTAATAATGAATATCAAGCTTAAACATTAAGCTTTAAACAAAAATCTTACATACCAACATTTTAATCTCTTATTTTAAACAACAAGCCTACATAAAAACATTTTAATCCCTTACATAATATTATGAAAATTTTAGTGTATTATTAAATTTAATTCTTTGGCATAATAGGAAATAGGATGCAACATTTTCTTAATAATATATTGTAATAATGAATATCAAGCTTAAACATTAAGCTTTAAACAAAAATCTTACATACCAACATTTTAATCTCTTATTTTAAACAACAAGCCTACATAAAAACATTTTAATCCCTTACATAATATTATGAAAATTTTAGTGTATTATTAAATTTAATTCTTTGGCATAATAGGAAATAGGATGCAACATTTTCTTAATAATATATTGTAATAATGAATATCAAGCTTAAACATTAAGCTTTAAACAAAAATCTTACATACCAACATTTTAATCTCTTATTTTAAACAACAAGCCTACATAAAAACATTTTAATCCCTTACATAATATTATGAAAATTTTAGTGTATTATTAAATTTAATTCTTTGGCATAATAGGGTACACAATGTAAAGCTTTATATAACTTTAAATATAAATGTTGATCTTGGTTGTAAAATATGATATGTTTCAAACCAAATTTATCATCCAATAGACTTTTAATGTAAAATTTATAGATAAATTATATATACGAGAATTGTCAATCATGAATTTTATGGCAATTCCAAAGACCAAGCACTAAAAAAAAAAGCTTACATAATAGTTCATTCTAGTCCTCTATTATGAATGAGTAGTGTAACCAACATATACATGTTGATTAGGAATTTGTAGCATGGAGAAGAAGAAAAAACGATGAGGACAATGGAGAGTAGGGGAATGGGTCAGGGTTTTGAGAAGTTGATGATTATAGTTTTAGCATAGAGCTCTAAATAGAGGGTGAGGAAAACAAGGTTTAACCAACAAATGGAAGAGGGGGAGATGCAGACCAAAATTAAGGGAAAATCATACAAGGATGCAATTATGGATAAATATGGATTGATCTTGGTTGACACGGAGATGGGGAGCACAGGGAAGGAACCCAATAGCGCAACAAACCTAACAAACAACCTACAAAACATTATAACATGTGTTAGAGGTTGCAGAACAAATTCCCGACAAAGACCTAGGAAAACATTTGATATGAAGTCACTTCCCCCTAAATCGACAACTACATCCAATATATGAAGGATCACATGATCATTAGGAATTTTATGGGTATTTTTCCCTCGAAAAAAGTGTTGATCGGATGAGTGAATACCAGGTGGAATTCCAAAGGACTAATTTATCTGAAACTTGGATCCAAAGGCTTCTTCATGGTAATATTTGTTTCCATAGAAGACCGGGAGTGGATCTTTGAAGAGGGACCCTACATTTTCAATTCTGTGGGATTACATCTGAGATACTAGATAGAAAGGTTCACATAAGATAAGGAGGACTTTGTGGATGTCCCAATTTGGATTAAAATGTATTCATTACTCTAATCATTATGGGAGAAAGATACCCTAGAAGGGTTGGGTAATATGCTAGGCACCATTGTAAAAGTATCAAAGATAACAGAGGTTGGTTGGTACACATCTTATGCAAGGATATTTTTTTATATGAATGTAGCATGTTCCCTCCCAAAGTCAATAACTATCTCATACATGGCTAGCTCTTTAGACATTGCCCCAAAAATGTTGTGACATAGCAAGATCAATTCAAACTCAGCAGGATAAATATGGGTTTAAAAAAGTCTCTAGAAAGAGGAAATCAACGAGTCTAAAGGGAACAAAACCCAAAAATCAACAAACAATACCATGCAGAATAGTTTTCAGGCCATCTCAGAAGAGGTTGGGGAGGGATCAAATAAGGAATAATGCTCAGCTCTAGTAGACAACAAAAACATACCAACTCAAGTGATGGGGGAGATCCAAAACAGGAAAAATGATCCAGATTATTTTGAGAATGACATGAAGACATAAATATAGCAGAGATATAACAAGGAAATACACAGAAATATTGAAAGAAACACAAAAATATAGTGAAACCCGACTTTTGTTAATGAATAAGAGAGAAAAACAATGTAGAACACAAACTGGCAGAATGGGGTAGCTTATCTCTAAGAAGAAAAATATGTTGGCTACGCTTCATTCAAAACAATCTTTACATCACACTCCATTGCATGCTTAAAGGGACTCCTTCACCTCAATTGTATATGAGAGAGTGAGAGGAGAACAATTCCCATGATGTATGTGGGATAAATTGGTCTAAGTTTATAAAATTCCATAGGCATGTAAAAAACTAGGAATTCCCGAGAGGTCACCCATCCCAGTACTACTCTAGCCTGAGTGTGCTTAATTGTGGAGTTCTAATGGGATCTGGTGCATTAACGCTATGTTGTAAGCATGTACATAAGACCACTACGAAATCATTACATGATGTTTGTAATTAACAAATGAATATGGAATTACATTCCATTCCCCATCAAAATAGTGAATATCATGGTTTATCAAAACCATAGGCTTGAAATGTTGATTCAATGAAAAAGGTGGATGGCCACCGAGATCCACCTGGATCATTCCTCCACCCCTAGGAATAAATGGTCCCCATTGCATCAAGTTCCCTTGGGAGATGGGGAAACTTCTACTGAATCCGAACCTTTGTGAGTTGCTTTCCTTGTTAAAGTATATGCCCTACTTGTACTTTTCTTGTGGAAGGATGTCATGAACCTGTTGGAGGTTTTGGATCTGTTCAATAGATCTATCTGCATGATCACCCTTGGTCTGAGTGTGGGAGGACTCTATCGGTGAAGATGTAGCAAGAAGAGTTATATAAATGGGGGCTAATGGTTGGAACCCCAAGCACACCTGAAAAGGGTCGTGGCAAATAGAACTATGTTGAACATATGGAAAACTCTCATTCTCTTTGTGCTCCTCTATAATCTTGTCAACCTACTTTTGCTAGATAGAAACATCTTGGGTCGAGATTGTAGTGGTCGAAGTGACCTTCTATTCACTGTATGACTGGATTGTGAAGAGTGAAAACTTTGTGGTATGAGAGATTACTTTGCAACATTGTTTTTCCAAGATCAATGAAGTGGTAGTAGTTGGAGCTACCTCTGGTGCCCTGTAGAGATGACCTCCAAGAGTAACAATGACAGTGTAGGGTCGAGACTCATAGATAGCATGATGTTTCCACATATATGGTTTTTCTAAAAGAACATTGCAAACTTCAAGTGGAGCAACATCACACACTACCTCATCCTTGAAGGGCTTGATTCCATAGGACAAGAAACATTGGTGGATGACACAAATGTATCGTCCTCGACTCAACCATTTAATGGTGTATGGTTGGGGGTGTAGCATCGTTGGCAAATTCAATCTCTTGACAACCTCAGTTGAGATCAGGTTCTTCTGACTCCCATTTTCAACAATGAAATGAAGTGGGGTCCCATTTACCCACATATTCAAGTGGAAGAGGCGCTCCCCCTCCTCAAGCTCCTATGGTTCTTATGGCTGTATTGTTGTAGCCACGATGGTAGCAGTGGGTTTTGCATCGATGATATGTGTCCATTTATTTTTCTTTGAATTAGAGTTTAATTCATGATCCGATTCTCTTTCTTTGAGCTCAACCACCAATGACTGTTTCGAGTGACATTCATTGGTGTTGTGCCAGGGTTTGTTGTGGAACTCACACCACCTTCTGGTGTCTTTATTAGACTTCTCATTGCCCTTATTTTCCTATGTCTTGGACTGGATCTCTCGAGGTTTGCCTTCCTTTATCTTTCTTTCATTATGTGAGTTAGGGTTTCCTTTGCCATGATTTTGTTGTGGCGTATTTTCAAACTCAAACTCCTGCTTAATCTGTTGCTTGAATTTCTACTCAATTTTGACTGCATATCGATAAGTAGCTCCTATTGAAGAGATTTCCAATAAATCCATATCTATTTGGATGTACATGTGCAAACCATTGCGATACTTCAAAACCAAGTGTTTCTTGGAGTATTTGATACCCAACTTTGAGCGCAAGGTATGAAAGATGTTAGTGTACTCTGACACCATCTGATCTCTTTTCTGACGAAGAGTTGTCCATCTCATGTAATGGTCATCATAGTTTCTGACAGGGTAGAACTCCTCCTTTAGGTTCTCTCTTGAATGGCGTAGATTCATTTGTGGTGTACTTCTCCCAGTAACCTTCCCACCAAGATCTGACATGGGGAAGGGACTTAATAAGCACGAAAGTGATATTTTCACTGTCCAATTTTTTTTGGATGAAGTAATAACCTTCTACCAGATTCAACCATTTTTCTAGAGCATCTGCATCTATCTGGCCTTCTAATAAGAGGATATCAAAATTGACTTGTACCTTGAAGGGCATCGCACCTCTGAAATGGTTGCTTGTCGAAGATGCCTCGGCTCCCATCATCGATAGTCTTCGAAGGATCTGAGCGAAGGTGTCCATCATATCGTTCCTCTATCACACAAGGGATTCCTCGAGCAACGTCTTGAAAGGATCTCATGCTCTGTCATCTCTCTTTTCTTTCGCCATGGGAGGTCGCTTGGGCTAGCAAGAGAGGTTTTCCTCATGTGAAACTAGCTCAAGACCCAAATCTCTATACTTTGACTTTGTCGAGGACCTGCTATGAGAAATGATAAGGAGCAGACTACTCTGATATCACTGATATGGATTATTTTGAGAATTACATGAAGACATAAATATAGCATAGATATAACAAGGAAATACACAGAGATGTTGCAAAGAAACAAAAAAATATAGTGAAACCCAACTCCTATTAATGAATAAAAGAGAAAAAAATTGTAGAACACAAACTGGAAGAAAGGGGTAGCTTATCTCTGAAAATAAAGAGATGTTTCCTATGCTTCATTCGCAACAAGCTTTACATCGCACTCCATTGCATACTTAAAGGGCCTCCTTCACCTCAATTATATATGAGAGAGTGAGAGGAGAACAATTCTCATGATGCGTGTGGGATAAATTGGTCTAAGTTTATAAAATTCCATAGGCATGTAAAACACTATGACTTTCGAGGCGGTCACCCATCCTAGTATACTCTAGCCTGAGTGCACTTAACTGTGGATTTCTAATGAAATCCGGTGCACTTAACTATGGATTTCTAATGAAATGCGGTGCATTAATGCTATGTTATAAGCATGTACATAAGACCGCTAGAAAATCATTACATAATATTTATAATTAACAAATGAAGATGAAATTCCATTCCATCCCTATCAAAAGATGAAAAATGAATATGAAATTCCAATTTCCATTCCATTCCCCATCAAAAATTTCCATTCCATTCCCCATCAAAAAGGGTGAATATTATGGCGTTACATTGCAAGCCACCTTTTCCATGGGAATTATGATTTAGACTCGGATTACATTCCCCTTGAACCAATAAATGTTTTCCACCTCAACGTTTGACCATAAGTCGAAAATTATATGCATGTGGGTTCTCGTAGAAGAAAGAATTGGTATTCAACCTTCTGCAACCCATGACCCGCAGACCAATAAGAAGTCATTTTAAAAGCTTAAACTGTTGTGAATGTTCTCTTCTTCCCATAAGCATTGCGGTGAAATATTTGTGCCCAGGTTCGTTATAAAGTGAAAAAGTTCACTTATTCTTCTGCATCTCCTGACACACGACCCAATCAGAATTTTCCATGACCGTTCGAGTCCCGACGAGCTTTCCTTTTACTCAGAGCCTCTTCTCCGCAAACCTTCCACCTACAATATTTGCAGGGAAATATTCGTGCGTGGATCGAATTGGAATATCCTTACACTTTGAGTATTGGTGATTTCTTCCGCTCGCAAGACTCTCTTTCCCGCAGAACCATTTCTTCGCAAACCTATCAACCACAAGCGTTGTGGGGAAATATTTGCGCGCAGGCGGAGACATAATATTCATACACAAGTGTTATCTTTTAAATTCCCACCCGTGAGGTCTTTCCTGTGAAGTTTTCAGTTTGCAATATGGAAGAGGTAAAAGTCCCCCCACCTGTGTAAACTTCGAATTAATGAACATTAATTGATTGATGGTCATTCAGTAATTTCTAGAGAAAATATTTTATTGATTAAACACTATAGTTATTGCACACAATGTCGATTTAATATGCAATAATATCAAGTTTCAGATTATTTTGAGATGTTTGTATTCGTAAATGTTGGAAAATTGAACCACTCTGTGTCAAAACCATCATTCATCTCTAAATCATACAGGTACACTAGGTGAAAATTGTCTGGAGAAAGAGGTTGTTGAGGGAGGTCCACGACACCAAATACCCCAATCCAAATGAAGTATCTAGAAGATGTGTTTGTGATGAACACCAACGTTAACACTGGGTTGCAAAAGTATTCTTCATGGCACGAGATATATAAGATATTTAACATTGGATATTTTTCGACTGAGGATGGAAACTTGCAGGTTTATGCGAACATCAAAAAAGGCAAGCTATATGCCATGGCCACTTGGCCAACTCTGTTTCCACATAATGAAGCAGCCTAATGAGCATACACCCCACTGAACCCGCAAGAATAATAAATTGTAGACCAATTAGGGAAGCATATAACCTCACTAGGAGAAGACAACATACACAATATATGTACAAGCCATCAACACCATATTGATTCCTCACTAAGCAATTTCTAGAGGAATTTAATAAAAAGCACCCTAATTGGACCAAATTGTTAGAAGACTGGTGGGATGAAGACACAGAGTTCCACATTAAAGACAATAAGATATATAACACACAGTACCTCAAATGGCCATATCAACTCCTCACAATGATGATCTATTGTTTGTATGGAGAGGTTGACAACATACACTTCAAGATGGAATGGGTGCCCTTGGTCAAATGTGTAGTTGAAGGAGGGATAATTTTCAATTGGACACAAATAATGATAGATAACATCTTCTGCACCGCTTACAAATCCTGCAGCAACAAAAACCATTATTTTATATGTAAACCTATTTGATTGATACATTTTGTTTCCTTTCATGGAATGAACTGGGCTTGTAACCCTAATCTCTTACCATTCATTTTTAATGTTCTGAGCTCTTGGAATGAAACTATAAAGTCCATTTCTATGAAATTTTTGATGACTTTATAGCCCCACTATTCAAAGTTATTTTTGGATGATCTCTCTTGAGGATATCTCAAGAAGATGTAGAAACCATTAAAGACCTGGCTGAGTGGTGTATGGAAAGAAATTATACTTATATCGGGTTTTTTGGGTGTTCATCCCCACCTCATCTGTGACCCAAGTATGTTCCAAACAGGCTCATAGGAATGGAAATAACATGCCATGCCATTGAAGTTGGTATTGCTAAATCATTGTTAGCCAATAATAAAAGGATTTTCCCCAAGTTCCAAATCAACATAGGAAGCTTCACACTGCTAAATATTTCGCATGCCAAGAAGAAAGTAGAAGCCCTAAAAGGAATGATTTTATGCACAAGAACTCCCAAAAATCATGATCTCAGAGTGTTAATAACTGAACATTACAAAATCCTGAACATGATATCTACTTTCCAACATGACCTGAATGAGGAGGACAACATATTTCGAGGGGAGATAAGCTATGAAGAGGTAATGGACCGCACGAAAAATGCTCGATAGTTGTTGATGCTTGAGGAAAACCAAGAAGAAAAGAAAAGCTTGTTCCAATAACAACGAAAGAAATTGATGCGGAGTAGTACACAAGAATAATAATAGGCTAGTAAAAGGGCCCAACAAGAGAAGGGTGACGAGAGAATAATGAAGGCCATGGATCTGGAAGAGGAGTTAAGGAATAAATGTAAGACTAATTTTAATCAGACGTTTTAATGACCCATATGAAGAGACGCGTATGGTAGGTGGTCACGTTTTTTCGGGTTCATATTCTTTTCTTGTCTTGAATACCAAACGTCTGGGGAATGGTCTAGAAACTCCTACCATGATGGGCAGTGGAGTATAACCTTCCTGGGGAAACCGGTCCTCTCTCTGCCTATAAGAAAACCTTCAGAATACCCATCTCATAGTCTGAAAGAACGTATCAGAAAGGGGCAAGGGAGAGAAACCAGATTTTTGTTCTAAAGTTTGAAGCTGCAACTGTTAACGGGTTTTAATTAAGTCCAGGATTTGTGCATTAATGGATTCAGGTAAGTATTGTTTTATTTATGCCTTAACATGACATATGTGAAGATCCTAAAAGTTCCAGGCCCTTCCATAAATTACAGATGTCAATTTTTTTTTTTTTTTGTAACTGACTAATGGATTCATAGTGTACTTCTACATTGAAGTTTGTGTTCGCTATATATATCTGCGTTGAACACATTACTGTTGATTCAATGTACAGAGTCATTATATTGATTTAAGATATATATTAAGATACGGTTTGGCAGCCGCCAATGTGGTCCAACCGGAATGATTGTAGATATCAAGTCAAATTATCGAAATTTAATATTGGTTTCCTCGGCGTTAAAATAATGACTCTGCAAATCGCAATTATTTAATCACTAGAATATTAGGTTGGCCCAAAGGTGCACCATTTTTGAGAGATTAATTAATTGGGGTAGGATGGTTGGTGGGTATTCACGATTGAGGTTGGTACGGATACCCAAAGGTTTCAGACTTCTTAGTTGTGAATATTTTATCAATCAGTCCTATTAGGTGAAAGGAAATCACCATAATGTTAATAGTTTACCATAAGATTAGCCCAAAGGTAGGTCACAATAATATTGTTTATTACTGTTTAACCATGTGTTTTTATGTTGCTTATTTGTTAAACTATTTATAACTTGTAGCATTAATATTGTGAGCATGAATTTATGATTGCAGTGTCAGTTCCTATTTCACTACATTGGCATGCCTCTTCTGTTCCGATTTTGAATGGAATGAATTTTTCAGATTGGAAAGAACAGGTTCAGTTTCACCTCGGTGTTCTAGATCTAGATATAGCACTTGAATCTGAGAAATCGGCTGCTATTATTGATGACAGCAGTGCGGAAGAAAAATTTATATTCAAAACATGGGAAAGATCGAACAAACTGAGCCTTAAATTTATGTGAATGGTTGTAGCAAACAACATCAAGTCAACTCTTCCTAAAACTGACAGTGCTAAAGAATTTCTGAAATCTGTGGGAGAGCGTTTCTGAACTGCAGACAAATCCCTTGCTAGGACATTGATGGCTAAACTTACCACCATGAAGTTTGATGCTACGCGTGGGATTCATGAGAATGTCCTTGAAATAACAAATTTGGCTGCTCAATTAAAGACTCTTGAGATGAAAGTGGATGAGTTATTTCTTGTGAAATTTATTTTGAACTCCTTGCCTCCTCAGTATGGGCCATTCCAGATTCACTATAACACTATTAAGGATAAGTGGAATGTGAATGATTTGGTCGGTATGCTCAATCAAGAAGAGGAAAGACTTAAGCAACATGGACAGCATTCAATTCATTTCATAATTCAAGGAGCCGAAAGGAAAGGGGAAAAGCCTAGAAAGGGCATGAAGCGAAAACCACCCAAGGCTGGTGAGCCTAATCATGGTTCTTAGGCTTATAAGAAGGAAAGGAACAGTGATAAGTGTCACTTCTGTAAAAATTGGGACACTATCAGAAAGACTGTCCAAAACTTAGGGAATGGTTCGAAAAGAAAGGTATGAATTTAATTTTTGTTTGTTTCGAATCAAACCTAACTGAATTTCTTTCTAATACTTGGTGGATTGACTCTGGGGCTACTGCTCATGTTTCAAATACCTTGCATGGATTCCTTACAACCTAGACCATAAATCCAAATGAAAACTTTTTGTTCATGGGAAATCGAGTTAAATCTCCAGTTGAATCCATTGGGACTTATCGTTTATTTCTAGATTTTGGTCATCTTTTGGATTTGTTTGAGACTCTTTATGTTCCTTATGTTTCCAGAAATTTAATTTCCTTGTCCAAACTTGATATTGATGGTTACTCCTGTACTTTTGGAAATAAATGCTTCAGTTTGTTTAAGAATACATCTTTTGTTGGTTCGGGTATTCTTTGTGATGGTTTGTATAAATTAAAACGTGATGATCAATTTGTTGAAACTGTTCTTACCCTGCATCATAATATTGGTATTAAACGTAGCCTCACAAATGAAAATTCCTCATACTTGTGGCATAAAAGGCTGGGACATATTTCCAAAGAAAGGTTACTTAGATTAGTAAAAGATGGGATTCTCTTGAACCTAGATTTTTTTGATCTTGGAGTGTGTATAGATTGTATTAAGGGAAAACAAATCAAACACACCACAAAAAGTGCCACAAGAAGTACTAAGCTTCTTGAGATTATCCATACAGACATCTTTGGGCCTTTTGACAATCCATCCTTTGGTGGAGAAAAGTATTTTATCACCTTTATTGATGATTTTTCACGTTATGGTTATGTTTATTTGCTACATGAAAAATCTCAATCGGTGAATGCACTTGAGGTGTATATTACTGAGGTTGAAAGGAAACTAGACGGAAAGGTGAAAATCATCAAATCTGATAGAGGTGGTGAATACTATGGAAAGTATGATGAAACAGGGCAGTGCCCTAGCCCATTTGCTAAAATCCTTGAAAAACATCGCATATGTGCACAGTATACTATGCCTTGAACGCCTCAGTAGAATGGTGTGGCAGAAAGACGTAATCGTACTTTAATGGATATGGTTAGGAGTATGTGAAGTAATTCCAATTTACCCAAGTCGTTGTGGATGCATGCTCTTAACACTGTTGTATACTTATTAAATTGGATTCCTAGTAAGTCAGTTCAAAAAACCCCTTTTGAACTGTGGATAGGAAGGAAACCGAGTTTAAGACACCTGCATGTTTGGGGTTGTCTAGCAGAGGTTCGATTGCATAATCCACATGAAAAGAAATTGGATTTTAGAACAATCAGTGGTTACTTTATAGGTTACCCTGAAAAATCCAAAGGGTATAGGTTTTACTGTCCAAATCACAATACGAGAATTGTAGAAACCAGTAATGCCAGATTCAATGAAAATGGTGAAGTCAGTGGGAGTGATAAATCACAAAATGAGGTTATCCAAGAAGTTTGGGTATAGGTCCCTGTACCTATGGCTTCAAAGGAAATTGTTGTCCCTATCATTTTTGAACAACCTGACAACATTGAAAAACAAATTAAAGAACCACCACTCCATAATAAGACTGTCACCGATGAACCGATGGTAGAAGGACCACTAGAAGCAGTATTAAGGAGATCTCAAAGGGAAAGGAGGTCTATTATTGCAGATGATTATGTGGTTTATCTGCAAGAATATGATTTTGATGTAGGGACATGTAAGGATCCGGTTTCATTTTCACAAGCCATAGAAAGTAATGATTCTGCTAAATGGATCGATGCCATGAATGATGAATTGAAATCAATGGACCAGAATGAAGTATGGGATCTCGTTGAATTTCCCAAAGGATACAAGATAGTTGGTTGCAAATGGGTCTTTAAGACCAAATGCGACTCTAAGGGTAATGTCGAATGACATAAAGCTAGACTTGTGGCCAAAGGTTTCACTCAGAAAGGAGGCATAGATTATAGAGAGACCTTCTCTCCTGTGTCCAAGAAGGACTCACTTAGAATCATTTTGGCATTGGTAGATTATTATGATTTGGAATTGCACCAAATGGATGTGAAAACTTCTTTTCTGAATGGGCGTTTAGAGGAAGAATTCTATATGGATCAACCTGAAGGTTTCTCCATTAAAGGAAAAGAACACCTGGCTTGCAAACTTAAGAAATCAATATATGGACTTAAACAAGCTTCCCGACAATGGTATCTTAAGTTTCATAATACCATTACTTCTTTTGGATTTAAGGAAAACAATGTTGATCGGTGTATATATCTGAAGGTTGGTGGGAGTAAATTTATATTTCTGATTTTGTATGTTGATGACATAATGCTTGCCACCAGTGATCTTGGTTTATTACACGAAACCAAAAAGTTTATCTCTATGAATTTTGAAATGAAAGATATGGGTGAGGCATCTTACGTGATAGGAATTGAAATATTCCGGGATCGATCACGAGGATTGTTAGGATTGTCTCAGAAGGATTATATCGAAAGAGTTCTAGAGAGGTTTGGAATGAAGAATTGTTCAGCTAGTGTTGCCCCTATTCAGAAAGGGGATAAATTCAGCCTTATGCAATGTCCACAGAATGAATGGGAATGAAAACAGATGGAAGGAATTCCTTATGCTTCTGCAGTAGGAAGCCTAATGTATGCACAGACTTGCACCAGACCAGACATCAGATTTGCAGTTGGTATGTTGGGAAGATACCAAATTAATCCTAGACTGGATCACTGGAAAGTTGCAAAGAAAATGATGAGGTACTTGCAGGGAACAAATTATTACATGCTCGCATATAGGAGGTCTGATAATCTAGAGGTGATTGGTTACTCAGATTCAGATTTTGTTGGGTGTGTTGATAGTAGAAAGTCCACTTTTGGTTATTTGTTCCTATTAGCTGGACGAGCAATACCATGGAAAAGTGCGAAGCAAACTATCACTGCTTCATCCACTATGGAAGCTGAATTTGTGGCATGCTTTGAGGCCACGGTTCATGGATTGTGGTTGCAGAATTTTATCTCAGGACTTGGGGTTGTCAACTCTATTTCCAATCCGCTGAGAATTTATTGTGATAACTCTGCAGCTGTATTTTTTTCTAAGAACAACAAGTATTCTAATGGTGCTAAACACATGGAATTGAAATACTTTGTCATCAAGGAAGAAGTTTAGAAACAATGAGTGTCAATTGAACACATAAGCACACTGCTTATGGTTGCAGATCCATTGACAAAAGGATTACCACCAAAAACATTTAAGGAACATACCAATAGAATGGGTATTGAACGTAGCACATAATAGTTTCTACTTTTATGCGATGGATTGCATTATGTTATTTGTTTTATTTGACACTTTGAGATCTTAATAAAGGTGTTTTTGTTTAATAAATCCTGTTTAAAATATGTACGTACATGTATGAGAATAAATGTATGATGACAGGAATAGTCTCTGACGAGGGACATTATTGTTGGACCTTATGAATACACTTCTCGTTTATAGACTATATTTAATAGGTTACTAATGTTGTAGTACATGGAAGGGACTATGTTTCTTTATTAACATGGAACTGTCATGACTCGCAATAGTGGGTTGCTTAGTTATAGTATTATGATGACCGATTGAAAGTCAAGATGAATATGATTTATCGTGCGCCTAATGTCTACCTTGTTAAACTCTAACATTAAGTTATCATATGTGTCAAGTGGGAGAATGTAAGACTAATTTTAATCAGCCATTTTAATGACCCATATGAAGAGATGTGTATGGTAGGCGGTTACGTTTTTTTGGGTTCATATTCTTTTCTTGTCTTGAATACCAAACATTTGGGGAATGGTCTCGAAACTTCTACCATAATGGGTAGTGGAGTATAACCGTCTTGGAGAAACCGGTCCTCTCTCTGCCTATAAGAAAACCTTCAGAATACCCATCTCACAATCTGAAAGAACATATCAGAAAGGGGCAAGGGAGAGAAATCGGATTTATGTTCTGAAGTTTGAAGCTGCAATGGTTAACGGGTTTTAATTAAGTCCAGGATTTGTGCATTAATAGATTCAGGTAAGTATTGTTTTATTTCCGCCTTAACATGACATATGTGAAGATCCTGAAAGTTCCAGGTCCTTTAAAAAATTACAGATGTTTATTTCAGAAATGCGTTGGTAATGTCTGTCAATTTATTTAACACGTGGTATCAAAGTAGGGCTAATGTAAGACTAATTTTAATCAGTCATTTTAACGACCCATATGAAGAGACGCGTATGGTAGGCGGTTACGTTTTTCCGGGTTCATATTCTTTTCTTGTCTTGAATACCAAACATTTGGGGAATGGTCTCGAAACTCCTACCATGGTGGGCAGTGGAGTATAACCATCCTGGGGAAACCAGTCCTCTCTCTGCCTATAAGAAAACCTTCAGAATGCCCATCTCACAGTCTCAAAGAACGTATCAGAAAGGGGCAAGGGAGAGAAACCAGATTTATGTTCTAAAGTTTGAAGCTACAACGATTAATGGGTTTTAATTAAGTCCAAGATCTGTGCATTAATGGATTCAAGTAAGTATTGTTTTATTTCCGCCTTAACATGACATATGTGAAGATCCTAAAAGTTCCAGGTCCTTTAATAAATTACAGATGTTTATTTCAGAAATGCGTTGGTAATGTTTGACAATTTATTTAACATGTGGTATCAGAGCAGTGTTCAGGAACTTTCATTTTTTTTTTTTTTTTTTTTTTGTATCCGACTAATGGATTCATAGTGTACTTCTACATTGAAGTTTATGTTCGCTATATATGTCTTCATTGAACACATTATTGTTGATTCAATGTACAGAGTCATTATATTGATTTAAGATCTATATTAAGATACGGTTTGGTAGCCGCCAAAGTGGTCCAACTAGAATGATTGTAGATATCAAGTAAAATTATCGAAATTTAACACTGGTTTCCCCGGTGTTAAAATAATGACTCTGCAAATCGCAATTATTTAATCACTAGAATATTAGGTTGGTCCAAAGGTGCACCATTTTTGAGAGAATAATTAATTGGGGTAGGATGGTTGGTGGGTATTCACGATTGAGGTTGGTACAGATACCCAAAGGTTTTGAACTTCTTAGTTGTGAATATTTTATCAATCAGTCATATTAGGTGAAAGGAAATCACCATAATGTTAAAAGTTTACCATAAGATTAGCCCAAAGGTAGGTCACGGTAATACTGTTTATTATTGTTTAACCATGTGTTTTTATGTTGCTTATTTGTTAAACTATTTATAACTCATAGCATTAATATTGTGAGCGTGAATTTATGATTACAGTGTCAGCTCCTATTTCACTACATTCGCATGCCTCTTCTGTTCCGATTTTGAATGGAATGAATTTTTTAGATTGGAAAGAACATGGTCAGTTTCACCTCGATGTTCTGGATCTAGATATAGCACTTAAATCTGAGAAACCGGCTGCTATTACTGATGATAGCAATGCGGAAGAAAAATTTATATTCAAAACATGGGAAAGATCGAACAGACTGAGCCTTAAGTTTATGCGAATGACTGTAGCAAACAACATCAAGTCAACTCTTCCTGAAACTGACAGTGCTAAAGAATTTATGAAATCTGTGAGAGAGCGCTTCCGAACTGCAGACAAATCCCTTGCTGGGACATTAATGGCTAAACTTACCACCATGAAGTTTGATGGTACGCGTGGGATTCATGAGAATGTCCTTGAAATGACAAATCTTGTTGCTCAATTAAAGACTCTTGAGATGAAAGTGGATGAGTTCTTTCTTGTGCAATTTATTTTCAACTCCTTGCCTCCTCAGTACGAGCCATTCCAGATTCACTATAACACTATTAAGGATAAGTGGAATGTGAATGAGTTGGTCGGTATGCTCAATCAAGAAGAGGCAAGACTTAAGAAACATGGACAACATTCAGTTCATTTCATAACTCAAGGAGCCGAAAGGAAAGGGGAAAAGCCTAGAAAGGGCATGAAGCGAACACCACCCAAGGCTGGTGAGCTTAATCATGGTTCTCAGGCTTGTAAGAAGGAAAGGAACAGTGATAAGTGTCACTTCTGTAAAAAAATTGGGACACTATCAGAAAGACTGTCCAAAACGTAGGGAATGGTTCGAAAAGAAAGGTATGAATTTAATTTTTGTTTGTTTCGAATCAAACCTAACTGAAGTTCTTTCTAATACTTGGTGGATTGACTCTGGGGGTACTACTCATGTTTCAAATACCTTGCACGGATTCCTTACAACCCAGGCCATAAATCCAAATGAAAACTTTGTGTTCATGGGAAATCGAGTTAAAGCTCCAGTTGGAGCCATTGGGACTTATCATTTATTTCTAGATTCTGGTCATCTTTTGGATTTGTTTCAGACTCTTTATGTTCCTTCTATTTCCAGAAATTTAATTTCCTTGTCCAAACTTGATATTGATGGTTACTCCTGTAATTTTGGAAATAAATGCTTCAGTTTGTTTAAGAATACCTCTTTTGTTGGTTCATGTATTCTTTGTGATGGTTTGTATAAATTAAAACTTGATGATCAATTTGTTGAAACTATTCTTACCCTTCATCATAATGTTGGTATTAAACATATCCTCACAAATGAAAATTCCTCATACCTGTGGCATAAAAGGCTGGGACATATTTCCAAAGAAAGGTTACTTAGATTAGTAAAAGATGGGATTCTCTTGAACCTAGATTTTTCTGATCTTGGAGTGTGTATAGATTGTATTAAGGGAAAAGAAATCAAACACACCACAAAAAGTGCCACAAGAAGTACTAAGCTTCTTGAGATTATCCATACAGACATCTTTGGGCCTTTTGACAATCCATCCTTTGGTGGAGAAAAGTATTTTATCACCTTTATCGATGATTTTTCACGTTATGGTTATGTTTATTTGTTGCATGAAAAAACTCAATCGGTGGATGCACTTGAGGTGTATATTACTGAGGTTGAAAGGCAACTAGACGAAAAAGTGAAAATCATTAGATCCGATAGAGGTGGTGAAGACTATGGAAAGTATGATGAAACAGGGCAGTGTCGTGGCCCATTTGCTAAAATCCTTGAAAAACATGGCATATGTGCACAGTATACTATGCCTGGAACACCTCAGCAGAATGGTGTGGCAGAAAGACGTAATCATACTTTAATGGATATGGTTAGGAGTATGTTAAGTAATTCCAATTTACCCAAGTCGTTGTGGATGCATGCTCTTAACATTGTTGTATACTTATTAAATCGGATTCCTAGTAAGTCAGTTCCAAAACCCCCTTTTGAACTGTGGACAGGAAGGAAACCGAGTTTAAGACACCTGCATGTTTTGGGTTGTCCGGCAGAGGTTTGATTGCATAATCCACATGAAAAGAAATTGGATTTTAGAACGATCAGTGGTTACTTTATAGGTTACCCTGAAAAATCCAAAGGGTATAGGTTTTACTGTCCAAATCACAGTACGAGAATTGTAAAAACTGGTAATGCCAGATTCATTGAAAATGGTGAAGTCAGTGGGAGTGATAAATCACAAAAGTTTGGGTACAAGTCTCTCTACCTATGGCTTCAAAGGAAATTGTTGTCCCTATCAATGTTGAACAACCTGACAACATTAAACAACAAATTAATGAACCACCACTCCATAATGAGACTGTCACCAATGAACCGATGGTAGAAGGACCACCAGAAGCAGTATTAAGGAGATCTCAAAGGGAAACGAGGTCTACTATTGCATATGATTATGTGGTTTATCTGCAAGAATATGATTTTGATGTAGGGACATGTAAGGATCCGGTTTCATTTTCACAAGCCACATAAAGTAATGATTCTGCTAAATGGATCGATGCCATGAATGATGAATTGAAATCAATGGACCAGAATGAAGTCTAGGATCTTGTTGAATTTCCCGAAGGATACAAGAAATTTGGTTGCAAATGGGTCTTTAAGACCAAACGTGACTCTAAGGGTAATGTCGAACGACATAAAGCTAGACTTGTGGCCAAAGGTTTCACTCAGAAAGGAGGCATATATTATAGAGAGACCTTCTCCCATGTGTCCAAGAAGGACACACTTAGAATCATTTTGGCATTGGTAGCTTATTATGATTTGGAATTGCACCAAATGGATGTGAAAACGGCTTTTCTGAATGGGTGTTTAGAGGAAGAAGTCTATATGGATCAACCTGAAGGTTTCTCCATTAAAGGAAAAGAACACCTGGCTTGCAAACTTAAGAAATCAATATATGGACTTAAACAAGCTTCTTGACAATGGTATCTTAAGTTTCATAATACCATTACTTCTTTTGGATTTAAGGAAAACATTGTTGATCGGTGTATATATATGAAGGTTAGTGGGAGTAAATTTATATTTCTGATTTTGTATGTTGATGACATAATGCTTGCCACCAGTGATCTTGGTTTATTACACGAAACCAAAAAGTTTCTCTCTATGAATTTTGAAATGAAAGATATGGGTGAGGAATCTTACTGATAGGAATTGAAATATTCTGAGATCGATCACAAGGATTGTTAGGATTTTCTCAGAAGGATTATATCGAAAGAGTTCTAGAGAGATTCGGAATGAAGAACTGTCCAGCTAGTGTTGCCCCTATTCAGAAAGGGGATAAATTCAGCCTTATGCAATGTCCGCAGAATGAATGGGAACGAAAACAGATGGAAGGAATTCCTTATGCTTATGCAGTAGGAAGCCTAATGTATGCACATACTTGCACCAGACCAGACATCAGTTTTGCAGTTGGTATGTTGGGAAGATACCAAATTAATCCTGGACTGGATCACTGGAAAGATGCAAAGAAAGTGATGAGGTACTTGCAGGGAACAAAGGATTACATGCTCACATATAGGAGGTCTGATAATCTAGAGGTGATTGGTTACTCAGATTCAGATTTTGTTGGGTGCGTGGACAGTAGAAAGTCCACTTTTGGTTATTTGTTCCTATTAGCTGGAGGAGCAATATTATGGAAAAGTGCGAAGAAAACTATCCCTGCTTCATCCACTATGGAAGCTGAATTTGTGGCATGCTTTGAAGCCACAGTTCATGGATTGTGGTTGCGGAATTTTATCTCAGGACTTGGGGTTGTCAACTCTATTTCCAAGCCGCTGAGAATTTATTGTGATAACTCTGCAGCTGTATTTTTCTCTAAGAATGACACGTAGTCTAATGGTGCTAAACACATGGAATTGAAATACTTTTTCGTCAAGGAAAAAGTTCAGAAACAACGAGTGTCAATTGAACACATAAGCACACTGCTTATGGTTGTAGATCCATTGACAAAAGGATTACCACCAAAAACATTTAAGGAACATACCAATGGAATGGGTATTGAACGCAGCACATAACAGTTGCCACTATTATGCGTTGGGTTGCATTATGTTATTTGTTTTATTTGACACTTTGAGATCTTAATAAAGGTGTTTCTGTTTAATAAATCTTGTTTAAAATATGTACGTACATGTATGAGAATAAATGTATGATGACAGGAATAGTCTCTGACGAGGGACATTATTGTTGGACCTTATGAATACACTTCCCATTTATAGACCATATTTAATAGGTTACTAATGTCGTAGTACATGGAAGGGACTATGTTGCTTTATTAACATGGAACCGTCATGACTCGCAATAGTGGGTTGCTTAATTATAGTATTATGATGACCGACGGAAAGTCAAAATGAATATGATTTATGGCGCGCCTAATGTCTACCTTGTTAAACTCTAACGTTAAGTTATCATATATGTCAAGTGGGAGAATGTAATACTAATTTTAATCAGCCATTTTAATGACCCATATGAAGAGACGCGTATGGTAGGCAGTTACGTTTTTCCGGGTTCATATACTTTTCTTGTCTTGAATACCAAACGTCTGTGGAATGGTCTCGAAACTCCTACTATGATGGGTAGTGGAGTATAATCGTCCTGGGGAAACCAGTCCTCTCTCTGCCTATAAGAAAACCTTCAGAATACCCATCTCACAATCTGAAAGAATGTATCAGAAAGGGGCAAGGGAGAGAAACCGGATTTTTGTTCTGAAGTTTGAAGCTACAACGGTTAATGGGTTTTAATTAAGTCCAGGATTTGTGCATTAATGGATTAATTTTATGCTACAGTCATTTGCATAAACTTAAGGCTCTGTTTGTTCGATCTTTCCCATGTTTTGAATATAAATTTTTCTTCCGCACTATTGTCATCAGTAATAGCAGTCAGTTTCTCAGATTCAAGTGCTATATCTAGATCCAAAACACCGAGGTGAAACTAAACCTATTCTTTCCAATCTGAAAAATTCATTCCATTCAAAATCGAAATAGAAGAGGCATGCGAATGTAGCGAAATAGGAATTGACACTGTAATCATAAATTCACGCTCACAATATTAATTCTACAAGTTATAAATAGTTTAACAAATAAGCAACATAAAAAAATACATGGTTAAACAGTAGTAAACAGTGTTACCGTGACCTATCTTTGGGATAATCTTATGGTAAACTATTAACATTATGGTGATTGATAAAATATTCACAACTAAGAAGTCTAAAACCTTTGGGTATCCATACCAACCTCAATCGTGAATACCCACCAACCATCCTACCCCAATTAATTAATCTCTCAAAAATGGTGCACCTTTGGGTGAACCTAATATTCTAGTGATTAAATAATTGCGATTTGCAGAGTCATTATTTTAACACTGAGGAAACGAGTATTAAATTTCGATAATTTGACTTGGTATCTACAATCATTCTGGTTGGACCACTTTGGCAGCTACCAAACTGTATCTTAATATAAATCTTAAATCAATATAATGACTATGTACATTGAATTAACAGTAATGTGTTCAACGTAGACATATATAGTGAACAAAAACTTCAATGTAGAAGTACGCTATGAATCCATTAGTCGGATACAAAAAAAAAAAAAAAATGAAAGTTCCTGAACATTGCTCTGATACCACATGTTAGATAAATTGACAGACATTACCAAGGCATTTTTGAAATAAACATTTGTAATTTATTAAAGGACCTGGAACTTTCAGGATCTTCACATATGTCATGTTAAGGCAGAAATAAAACAATACTTACCTGAATCCATTAATGCATAGATCATGGACTTAATTAAAACCCGTTAACCATTGCAGCTTCAAACTTCAGAACAGAAATCCGGTTTCTCTCCCTTGCCCCTTTCTGATATGTTCTTTCAAACTATGAGATGGGTATTCTGAAGGTTTTCTTATAGGCAGAGAGAGGACCGGTTTCCCCAGGACGGTTATACTCCACTGCCCATCATGGTAGGAGTTTCGAGACCATTCCCCAGACATTTAGTATTCAAGACAAGAAAAGAATATGAACCTAGAAAAACGTAACCGCCTACCATACGCGTCTCTTTATATGGGTCAATAAAATCATTGATTAAAATTAGTCTTACAATAAATCCTTAGAGGAGGAGGAGAATAGGATGAAGGAATAACAAGACAGGCTCAAATCCAAGGAGCCAAGGAAATAAGAAGAAGATGTCACGAAAACTTGAGGCAAAGAAAATGAGGAAGATAGAAGAAGAAATAAAAAATAAAACTAAGGAAGAGGAAATAAGAAGAAGAAAGAAGAAATAAATGTAAAGAGGAAAAGGCTAGGGAAACAATAGAGATAGAAAGAAATAAAAAGGAATAAGAATACCAAAACAAAGGCACAAGTCCTGACCCAATAAAAAATCTATCATACCTTGGTAGTCCCATCAACCGAGGTACCCCTCCGAATATAGTTCCACCTAGATTTTCATATGTTACCTTGCAGACAACATATTTTGATAATTCTTTGGCCCAACTAGGATATTTCTATTACAACATGTCTAGTAAAGGAATTTCTAAGAGACCTTCCAAAAGGCCAAGAATAGGAGCAACCAAAAGTATACAAGAAATACACACATGTTTGTCTCTTGGAAATTAGGCCAAGACAACCCTCAGAAAGAAGTATATGACACAACATTAGCTCTACATGTGTTTTCAACGGCCAATTTGATAATTGTCAGTGAACTGAATGTTGAAATTGATAATCATAAAAACAGGGTCACATCCCTTGAAGATTAGTTGATGAAGAAGGAGATTATATTTAAGAGGCGGTTCAATACAAAATATTAGTTACATTTGGCTGAAATGGAAAAAGTGAAAGAAGC